>CAUYON010211273.1:0-12556 GCA_963573935.1 Arctocebus calabarensis | reverse complement strand
TACTCGGGAGGCTGAGGCAAGAGAATCGCTTAAGCCCAAGAGCTGGAGGTTGCTGTGAGCAGTGTGACGCCACGGCACTCTACCCAGGGCGATAAAGTGAGACTCTGTCTCTACAAAAAAAAAAATAATAATAATAATAAATAAATAAATAAAAGGCCTTTCTCATACTTAAGTTTCTCAAACTTAATATCTCTTTATTCTTCCCTGTGTAAATTAACAAAACTTCTTTTTGTGATCTAGAAAATACAATCATCTCAAAAATTAAATGAAAAAAATGGAAACCTGAGGCTGGTGACTCACACCTATAATCTGGAAAGCTGAGGCAGGAGGATCATGTGAGCTTAGGAGTTCAAGACCAGCCTGAGCAAGATCAAAACTCTGTCTCTACAGAAAATAGAAAAATTGCCAGGCATGGGTGTGCACCTATAGTCCCAGCCGCTCAGGAGGCTAAGACAGGAGGATCATTTGAGCCCCCAAGAGTTTTGAGGTTGCTGTGAGCTATGATGACACTACAGCACTCCAGCCTGGGTGAGTGAGACGATGTCTCAGCCAGAGTGAGACGATGTCTCAAAAAAAAAAAATAAATGGAAACCTGAAACTGATCGTCCCAAGCTGTTACTGGCACATTTGGGAGGATGGTTTACATTCAAGGCAGATCCTAGCCCTTGGCCCTGGCTCAGGGCAGAGGAGAAAGCAACACTAAATGAGTCCATCTGACCCAAGCTGTTTTCCCAGCTTACCTACCTCGGCACCTGAGACTGCAGGAAATCTGAACTAAAAGCCGGAAAACCCAACTTTTAATCCAGGATCTGCTGTTAACTATGGCGTCTAACCCATAACAGGAAAATGAGGAATGCAAACCTTAGAAATTCTCTTCACCCTAAAAAAGCTAGGATCCTAAGAATGAAGATCTCTGTTTAAAAATACAAACAAATCCCCGGAAAGGACTGACGTATGAATTGACTATTATGCATCACTCTTTGGCTCAAATGAACCCCCAGCTTACCCTGCTCATCTCTCCATAGGAACAGTCCAGACCTTTAAATAGGGCGCTGAAAGGGGAAATATCTAGAACACAGGGTCTCTGAAGGGAGGAGAGAGATCTGATGGGAGACCCTATTCCGGACCTCTAGTTTGGAGGCATCAAAAAAAGGGGGGGGGTGAACTAAGTCTTCTCATTTTACACTTTTTCTTTGGCCAAGCCTAAAGAAAAATTGCAAGAAGCCCATTTAGGCTTTTAGGCCTTCATGGATACGTATTAATTAGTACATGACTACAGTAGTAATGATCCTAAAGAATCCTAGTCCTATGACTGACCCAACCCATCTCAAAATAGCCACTCTCTTTCCTTTTTAAAAAAAAATGAGACTCACTGATAAGGGGCCAAGAGGGTTCAGTTGAGAAACAAAAGAAGAAAATCATGAGCAGGTGCCTTTATTTGGTGTTCACTATTCACTCTGCCCTAGATACTGTGCTGGGTGCCCTATGTGGTTTCTCTTCTTGGATTTTCATGACAAATTTGCAAGATATCACCAGCCCCATTCTACAGATGGGGACATGGTCCAGAAGACGTTTATCTGCCCAACGTCACCCAGCCAGGGATGAGCACAGTTAGGACTTAAATCTGCATCTTGGTGACACAAAACTCATATCCTTTCCATGACAGCCACCAAAAAAGAGTGTTAGCAAATGAGTTGATTAGCATTCAATACAACCACTGTGCTAAATGCCATCATGTATCATGATATCTAATCTCTCCTCTGACCCTACAAAACAGCTAATATTGTCCTTATTTCACTGCAGAGGAACCTGAGATGACACAATTTGCATAGGGACATATGGTTGGATAGCAAAGACTTAAGGCAGACTATCGGATAGCCACCACACATGGCAAACTTACTTTAGTTCAATCTTCCATAAATAAAGATTGCTCAGTCTTAAGAGGGATCAAAATATATTTTAACTATGATCCAGGCTGTTGACAGACTCAGAAATCGCTCTTTGACAGCAGCTTGGAGTTATTAAGAGGTGAATGTTTTCAGAGTGACAGGTCTGCCCCCCAAAGCCATTCAGGCTCAAAACAAAACTTTCTCTGAATCCTGATGCTCTTAAAATACACAGGCCAACTTCAATCATCCTGGGTCACGTGGCTGCTGTTGTACTTCATCTCAAAGGAGTCACACCCTGACCTCTAGAAAATGTCTCTGGCATCTCTGCAGAGATGGGAAACCAGAGCAGGGAGGAGAGGAAAGGAAGGAAGAAAACCCAACGTCTTCATACGTGAAATACAGGCAGAGGCTGAGCTAATGAAAGAACACAGTTCCAAAATTAGAACCAAAACATATTTCACAAACTCTCTTGGCCTTGAGAAAGATTAGCTGCTAACGGACTTGACCGTGGGTACCACTCTGTTTACAAACTTCCCTTCTGCCCTACATGCAGGCGTGACTTTCCGTGTCCTCAATGAAGGGCTGATTATCTGGTTACCTGGGCTGCATAAACCCAAACAATTCCCAGAGTCTCTAGGCCAAGATTTAAGGAGCAAGGCCTACAGGGGTACTCACTGGGGATGCATTTTTACAGACAGCTCAGCCATGTGTGTGCGTCTGCAAAGGTGTCCCCACCATAAGCCAAAGGTCTGTATGCTTAAAAAATGTCAGCATCATGGAAGAAGGGCAAAGGCTGAGGATCCATCCCAGATGAAGGAGATTAAAGAGACATGACCACCAAATCAAAGCATGATCCCTGATCTGATTTTGGGCTGGAGGTGGGGAAGAAATTGCCATAAAAGATACAAGTGGGATAATTGCAAATTTTGAGTCTGGAAGTATATATTCGATAACAGCATTATACCAAAATTGAATCTGAACTTGATCATTGTACTAAGAGACTGAATATACAAATGGACAGTGGCCAGACCACATACAAAAGTAGAACTCCATCCCCAAACCTGTGTCAGCCTGCTCAGGAAGCCAGCGAACTACATACCAGACTCACAGGAAGCCACATGGCTATCTCTTGTGACAATCGAAGAATTTAAATAACTTCTCTAACAATCAGTCCCAAAAGACCAGGACTTCATTAGTAACTGATAGCTGCCCTAATTTTTGTTCCTACTTCCAATTGAGGACCATCCAGAGAAGGCCAACTATGTGTCCCTGACCAATCACACAGGACATCCCAGTTTTACTGGACACCCACCTACCTCCCCAGGCCAACAGCCTCCAGCCAGGCCATGCCTGAAGCTTTCCTTTTTTTCCCACTCTATAAGCTTTCCCACTCCTCTGTCTCCTCTGTCTGCTTTGTCCCTGCCCAAATGCAAGTGCTGGTGGCTGACCCCTTGCTGTGGCAGCTCTGAGTAAATAGTATTTGCTTTTCTCATGTGTTTGGTTTTATTTATTTCCACGGCACTGAGGTTATAGGGGAGAATGCCCTTGTTCACAGGGACCCAAGCTGAAATGTTAGGGGAAAAGGCCTGCCCTTAGTCCTCAAATTGTTCTGAAAGATATATGCAAAGGGTACCAAAATATGCACACACATTTTTAAGAAAGGGAAAAAAACTCTATTAAAATTGTAATACTCAAGTGACATTTGACTTCTGCAATTACCTGAGGTGCTGAAACGTGACTTGTATTCATCTTTTATTATCAGTATATATTGAGTATTATACTTTTATTTTTTAATTTTTTTATAATTTTAATAGTTTTTTCCCTTCTTAAAATGTATATACATTTTCTTGGCACCCTCTGTGTGTGTATGTGTGTGTATATGTATGGGGGATAGGGAAGAGGAAGGGAATCATAAAAGCAAAAACCAGTTAACAGCTGGTGACTCTGGGTAAAAGACATGAGAATTCTTTATGCTATTCTTGCAATTCTTTCAGAAGTTTGAAGTTACTTCAAAAGAAAAAGTTTCTTAAAGCATCCCGAGCTGATTGCTTATATCCTGGCCAAGCAGGACACATCTGCTCACCTAAGACATTGGATGATGGATTTGAGTCTTGTCTACTTCACTTTATCTGTTCCCCTTTGCAGAACCACAAATGCAAGAAGGCAGGCTCGCTCAGCCAGTCCCCTGAAAAACCATCGTGCCCTCCCCACCCTCACAGCTTTCCTAACTCTTTGGCAGTTATCCATTTGGATCATTGTCTGCGCAGAGAATCAAGGTGATCTTGAAGTCCCCTCTTCCTTTCTCTCTAGCCCAAAGAGCACAGAATCAGGGTGCTGCTCTCATCATCAGCTCTCACATGTACCCTGGGCCGCGTGATGAGAATGGCTCATGAACTGGGGATTGCCAGGATGTTTGGAGATTGGCCATCAGTTTCTTAAGGCTAAGCTGAGTTCTTGGAACTAGCTGGACTTAACTATTACATACCAAAGCTGTTGTACATAACTATTCCCTAACCTTGCCTTCTGACTCTTCTTTCTTCCTTATAACATGTTGGGGCAGCCTCTGATTTTTTAAGCCCTTCTTATCCCTTAACGCAGTGGTTCTGAACCTTGGATGCACATGGGAATCATCTGAGAAGCTTTAAAAAATACTGATGCTGGGTCCAATGCCCCAGAAACTCTTATTCAGTTGTTCCAAGGCACAGCCTAGGATTTGATTTGTTTTAAAAGCTTTTGTTTTGGTAGCACCTGTGGCTCAGTGAGCAGGGTGCCGATCCCATATACCAAGGGTGGCAGGTTCGAACCCAACCCCAGCCGAACTGCAACGAAAAAATAGCTGGGTGTTGTGGCAGGTGCCATAGTCCCAGCTACTCAGGAGGCTGAGCCAAGAGAGTTGCCTAAACCCAGGAGTTGGACATTGCTATGAGCTGTGACACCATGGCACTCTACCAAGGGCAATAAAGTGAGACTCTGTCTCTAAAAAAAATAAATAAATAATAACTAAAAGATTTTGTTTTTAAGCTCCTCAGAAGATTCTTTTGGGGAATTTGATTCTAATGTGTGCAACCAAGATTCAGAAGTACGGCCTTTGCACATACTTTGTAGAAATTACACTCTAAAGTGTTTAGGGATAAAGGGGCAGGATGTCTGCCTACAAACCTCGAATGGTTCAGGAAAAATATAAAGGGTCTAACAATTAGGTTAACAAACTCATCCTAGAGGAGGTGCTTCATACCTCATGGCTGAATATCACCACCATCACTTTCAAAGTACTCCCCTAGGGAAGCTATGCACCAAGTCTACCCTTGAGAGCAATTTTGGAACTTTTTCCTGGAATGACCATCAGAACTGCTGTCATACGGCACACAAAAACATGTAATAATGAATGCCACTCAGTAAGACAAGGCCACATGTCCACATAAACACAGCTGTGAAACTCTGATATACCAAGGTTATGAAATCTTACCAAGTTGTTTTTATAGTCCTACCAACATAAGCTCACAGCAGCAAGTTTGTAAACTTAAGTGTCAGGCCTTCTACAACATAGAGAGAGAGATAGAGGGAGGAAAGGAGGGAGTGATAAAGCAAATGTTATTCTGATTACATTACAGAGATTCCTGATCACTTCCTCCAGGTTTAACCTCACTGAAGCCACCACACAGAGGTAATTTCCCTGAAGTGGTTCAGATCACTTAGTCTTAACAAAGTGATTTATTTGAAATTCTTTTCCAACAACAAATTAAAGAAAGATGAACCATGAGAAAGCCATCTCTGGTCTAAAAAAAATCAAAGGTAATCCTTGCAACAAATACACTCACCCAGGCTATATTTACAGGGTAAAAACCCAGTTGCATGACTGCACACATCCCCTTGTGACTGCACAAGTTGCTATAAAGCAAAAAACAACAGGTCATCCAGATGTAGTTATAAGATACTGAAAATACATGGGGCAAAGAGATGATGAAATTATACCAGATTTATAGCAACAGGTGGTGGCCTCTCCTCTTAGGCATATATTTGGTCATCTGGCCTTTCGGTCACACGAAAGAGAGAACAAGGAGACCCAGCACCAAGGAGTCTGTTGAAAGATCTGTGGCTAGGATTCAAAATGGGGGAGCTATGGAAACACTGAAAAAGTATTCATTTGCCATGTTCTCAGTTGGAGCATTCATTAGGATCCCACAGGGGCCTTCTGAAAACTACTTGTCTATCTCTAATCCCCAGTGTGGTCCAATTAAATTAGTATCTTTAGGTAGGAACTGGGTATTGGTATGTTTTAAAGCTCTCCAGACAGTCTAATGTGCTACCAGCTTGACTTTGAATATCACTTCCATGTGGGATTCTTTTATCTCACCAGCCAGGGAGGACATTCAGCTCCCTAGCCTTGCAAGCCACGTCTGTAGCCACATCACTTCTCTACCCCATCCCTTTAGCTCCTTCTACTTCTTTTCTCATGTACTTTCCCCTTTACACACACACACACTCAAGTACACTCACACTCACACATATGTACACACAGACCCACAGAGCAAAATTTGCAACAAGCCTATTTGTGTCATTACAGTTTCTTGTATGTGAGTCATTTTCTTTATCACACTATTCGTTTGGGGAACAAGTATTTCCTCTTAGTCTGTGGGGACCCTCAAAACACCTAGTAGAGCCAATGACTCAATGAAATATAAGTGCTAATTGGCTAAAGAGTTGGTTAATCTATTCAGGCAAAACTAGACAAAAGACAGACATGCTAAGCCGAAGACTTGCCCTCCTAGCCTGGCCTCAGACAGATACTGAATATCAAGTACCATGGGCAGGATTCAAATCCTGCCTCCAACACCTATGAGCTATGAGACTTTAGGTAAATGACTCAAAACTTTTTCTCTAAGCCTCAGTTGCTGTACCAACCAAATGGGAATATTAATATTTAACTCACAAGGTTGTTAGAAAATACATGCAGAATACTTGGCAACTTCAAAGTGCCTGATGGATAATAAACATTCCAAAAATGGCAGCTGTTTTCAAGATCAAAGCTCGCTCTGAAATGACCCCCAAAGTTCATCTTGAGCATGTATATCATCTTCTCTAAACAATGACAATGGTTAATGAAAAATAGTCTACAGATGGTCCAAAGCTCCATTTTGTGCTTTTCTGCTTTTCCAGGATCCTGTCTGGGTGACCCTTTATTCAATTCTGACTATTCTCACTTTAAAGGAGTTACTCACGAAGTGTCAACTTGTGGCTCAGCTGTTTCATCTTCCCTTACAACAGGACACAGAGAAGGAAGTCAGAAATATTGAGATCAATTCTATAAATCAAACCAAATCTCTAGTCTCTGGAGACTTTGTATTCTCCAAAGTCTTAGATCTGTCCATTGATCACATGAGAGAGTCCTGAGTATAAGCGACATCAGGATTGCCTGTAGAGCTTACCACAAAGGCAAAGGTGGGCTCACCCACCAGAGACACTGATTCCGTGGATCTGGAATCAGTTGTTGACTCTTCCTAAGGAGCAATCCAGGCGAATCCAGTTCACTTAGCTGTATACAATTCCTGGGGAGACATCGACCTTATAGGATGATTAACACAGAGAACTCTAAGAAGCAGCCTAAAATTGTGAAAAGAATGTGGATACTGACATCAGACACAAGCATTCAACTTTATTCAGGTGCAGGGAGAAGGTAACCCTTCTACACTCTTGGTGAGACTGCTAATTAGTAGGGCCATTATAGAAAGAAGTGTGGTGAGTCCTCAAAGAACTAAAAGTAGACCTTCCATTCCATCCTACAGTCCCATTATTAGATATCGCCTCAAAAGAAAAAAAAAAGTCATTTTACCATAAGGACATTTGCCCTAGACTGTTTACAGTAGTGCAATTTACAATCACAAAGATATGGAAACAATCCAAATGCCCTTTAACATATGAACAGATTAATAAATTGTGATATATGTATTCCATGGAATACTGTTCAGCCATAAAAAGGATGGGGATTTCATATCTTTTCATATCTTTTGTCACAACCTGATTGGATTTGCAGAATACTCTCCTAAGTAAAGTATCACAAGAATGGAAAATCAAGCACCAGTACTAAGTTGAAATTTGTAGATTAACAATAATGTACGCATATGAGAGAAAAACCCAATTACATCAAGGGGGGGTAAGTTCCCATCTAACAGGTATGCTGTACAGGTAAATGCCACATTTCCTGGGTTAAGGTCACAACTGCAACTCCGACTTTACTTCACAGATTCAAACAACGTGACCTAATCATATGTACCTTCCTAATAACAAAATAAAGATGTATGGCTCCGTGCCTGTAGCACAGTGGTCATGGTGCCAGTTATATACACCAAAGGTAGTAGGTTCAAACCCCTCCCAGGCCAGCTAAACAACAATGACAACGGCAAGAACAACAACAAAAATTGCTGAGTGTTGTGGCAGGCACCTGTAGTTCCAGCTACTTGGGAGGCTGAGGCAAGAGAATTGCTTAAGCCGAAGAGTTTTAGGTTGCTGTGAGTTGTGATGTCATTGCACTCTACTGAGGGTGACACAATGAAACTCTGTCTCAAAAAATAAAATGAAATAAAAATGTACATCCTGTAAAAAAAAAAGTTTCAATCAGTTATTTCATCTCAGCATTAGCACCATCATTTATAAAACAAGAGTAACCCATCTCACAGCATTATTATGAGGATTAAATACAAAAATATCTGTAAACTATCTGTAGAGCAGCCGATCCAATGCAGAGTGTATTGGCCCTCAGTACAACTTTGTTCATTATGGACTGAAGGACATATCACAAAAGTGACTTGGCTTTCTAGCCTGGGATACCAGGAGATGGTGATGCCCTTGGCAAAAATGGCAGAAAAAAACTGGAATGAGTAGGCTGAGAGCAGATATAGGGGCTTCGAGCCTCACTTACTTGCTGCCAACCAACATAGCCCTTTCACCTACCAAGGAAAAGAATCCCTAGAGCAAGCTCTCTGCCTGCCCAAGCATTTCCCTCCCAGGCCAGGAGGCTCCCTTTCTTTTATGCTGTTGCCTCATGGCTAATATTACAGGTTCTCCTTCTCCCGAGAATGGCGTGGTGTCCCAGTCCTTTGCTACCACCAAACATAAGCCCACAATTGTCACTCAGCAATAGGTGACAACACAGTCAGTCTTCCAAAATATGCAGAATTTGACTCGGTACCTGTGGCTCAAGCACTAAGGTGCCAGCCACTTACACCTGAGCTGGTGGGTTCAAATCTAGCCTGGGCCCACCAAACAACAAAATATGTGGAATGCCACAACGTCCTTGGGCTACTGAGGCTGGCTCGTCTCTGGGGTAGTCCCTACAGGGCCCTTTAAGCTCTTTGTCTCTGTTTTCATTCCTGAAAGTGGTGCTCACCAAACCTCGCCACATCCAGAGCTCCTTCTTCAGATGGGACTTAAAGCCCCTCTTCTCACCAGAGAGCCTTGGGGTCAGACCTCTGGTGTCTACTAATGGCCCCTCAAGAGCCTGGTTGGCTCAAATGGATGACTTGCATCTTTGGGAGCCCAGACCAAAGGAACACTCATGTCTTTGGGCCCTGTCCTCCGGGAACTTTCCTACATTTGGGAGGGTGGCAGTCAGTCAGTCAACTATGTTTACCAACAGTCCACAGCCCAACTTCGGTCACTCACATTTGCCCAGCCATCTTTGCCATGAGGGCACAATAGAGTCCCAAAGACAGAATTTGGGGACAATTTATGACTTCTGTTGGGGCTGAGAACATGACCCAACTATGTATGGCACTTGGGCATGCTGAGCACTTTGAACAAAAGTGTATGGGAAGGCTCTGCTCCTGTAGCTCAGTGGCTAGGGCGTCGGCCACATGCACTGGAACTAGAGGGTTCAAATCCAGCCTGGGCCTGCCAAACAACAATGACAACTACAATCAAGCACTGGCTGGGCGTTGTGGTGGGTGCCTGTGGTCCCAGCTACTTGGGAGGCTAAGGCAAGAGAATCGCTTGGGCCCAGGAGTTTGAGGTTGCTGTGAGCTGAGAGACCATGGCACTCTACCCAGGGCAACATAGTAAGACTGTTTCAAAAAAAAAAAAAATAGTCCATGGGAAGGGCTTTTGAACCAAGGTCTCTTTAGCATTCTCCTGCCTCCTTCTCTCCCCTTGAGTAATACAGAAATGAGAATTACTCTTCCCCAAGGCAGGTCACAGAAAGTTAGAACTTCTTTCCCCCAAAGTAAGCCATGAAACCTAGGAAAGCCACCCCTTCTTTCTGGAACCTTGTCCCAGAGGGCCCTGCCCCATGCCTAGGAGGAAGGAATGCTTCCCAGAGAGGCCACAGAGAATCTGCACAGATGGGCCTCGCTGGGTTTCCCCCTCAGTCCATTACCATTAATCATCGCCCTTTGCCCAATCGCATTTCTACACAGCTATCCATTCTTTATCAAACCTAAACAGAAAAGCAGACAATATCCTCTGTTGTTTGGGCTTTCATTTCTGAAGCCTCCTGTGTCACGTGGAACCTTTGATCAAATAAGTTTGTTATTTGCTGACCTCTTCTTCACCTGGCTTTTATTACAGAGTGCCTGTGTGACCCTTATGATGGGTGAGGAAAGCATCACACCTTCGCATCTGTGCCCCTCCTAATACTTCCCCCTCTACCCAGCTCTTTCTTGGGTGGTTCTCCAAAAGATGCTGGCGTGTGCTGGAGAATATCGTCTTCTAGGCTCTTGTACGGAGTCTGTCTCTTGCCACAGCAACAGCCCTGGGGCTCCTATTCCAGCCAGAAACTGGTTGGTCTGGCCCCTGGCTCAGGCCAGTGTTCTTGGCCAGCTGCATCTCAGCTGCATAATGTCCCCACAACTCAGCCTGCTCTCCACTGACTGCCGCATCACGAGGACAACAGCCTTTGTGCTTGACGTCCTTCACAGAGTTTGATGCTCACTCTGTTGTATAACCACCCTCTTTCTCCCAGGTCAAAGAACAGAGAAAGAGGGCGAAAACGCACATGCATTGCTAAGTCACACACTAGACTCAAAGCTCCTTCCTTCCAGCACCAGCCCATGCCCTCTGCACCTGCTGTCTGGGCTCTTCCATCTCTACCATCTCTCACTCTGCTAAGGGCCCCCCTGTCCCTCCTGCTCACAGTCCCTAGAAGGCTGGCTTTGCTGGCCTCTGGACAAGCCCAGACATGTCCATAACCAATAGAAAACATAGATTTTCAACCTTTAAGCGAGGACCACTACCACTCATAGTTCTGATAATACCAGGGAGGTAGAGAATGTTCAAGAGGACACAGCCCTTGCAGGGTTTACTAACTAAAACCCAAAGGAGGGCCACAGAAACATGAGACGATAACACGAGGGGAAACTGAACCCAGGTGAGGGATGTATGGGAATTCTCTGAGCCATCTTTGTACCAGCTCTATAAACCTAAAATTACTTCAAAATAGGAAATTTATTTCAGAACGAAAGAGAAACAAGGATGAAAGGGAAAGAGAGAAGGAGGAAAAGAAAGGGAAAGGAAACACATTATCTTTCTGTGGGGTTCAGATGAAGAAAGACCATGCCTACTCAGGGATATTGGGTAACTATTGCAACACACAAAAATCACATAATAAAGAACTATAACACCTTTATAAATAAAATAGGAGGCAGGCCCCTCTTCCCCAGATGTGCATTGCACAGGGTCTCTCTACACACACCCCTACCACCACTACCAGGAATTAATTGCAGGACCATGGTCCCGCCTATCCCTCTCAAGTGGGCTCAATCTTGCCATCAGGGGTCACCCATCTATATGGAAGGAATGTAATTCCTGAGCCTCTTGTGGGCAGTAAGGTCACGTGAGCAGTTCTACCTGACCCATTGGGACCAGAAGTTTCAGCACAGCTTTCAATTCCAAGATGAGACTCTCCAGAGTTTACCTTACCTCTGCCTCTGTGATCACTTACAGTCAAAATGGTGGCTGCACTGTCACCCTGAGTTTTAGAGACAGGATACACGGAGCCTAGCATTCAGAAGACCTACAAAAAATGTGTGACATTAAGCCTTTGTAATTATAAACCTCTAAGACAGGGGTGTCCAACCTGTAGCCTGCAGGCCACATGCTGATTTTGTGAGGACTTTTTTTGCTCATTTTTGACGGTGGCTATCATGGAAAGTATGTATGAATTTTTTTTTTTTTCACTAATCGGCTTCTGTTAGTGTTTATTTAATGTGTGGCCCAAGACAATTCTTCGAAATGCAGCAGAGACAAACAGGTTGGACACCCCTGCATATAGGGTTGTTTGCTACTGCAGCAGAACTTAGCCTACCTTGATGGATTCATCCTCTTTTCTTGACAGATATTCTAGTCTTTCTCCCAAATGGTATATCCATGAACCCATGCTAGCAGTCTGCCACCTGCTTTTCATTCTTCCTTATCTTTCCATGCTCTGAATAATATCTTCACACCTTTACCCATTTCCTCAGCCTGAAAAATCCTTCAACATGCTAATGAACTACTAACTAATGAAGCTAGTTTCATTTTTTTTATGTTTTCCAGTTTTTTTTTATTTTTTTATTTTTTTTATTGTTGGGGATTCATTGAGGGTACAAGAAACCATGTTACACTGGTTGCATTTGTTAGGAAAAGACCCTCTTACAATCGTGTTTTGCCCCCAAAAGGTGTGGCACACACCAAGACCC
>CAUYON010211270.1:0-20662 GCA_963573935.1 Arctocebus calabarensis | reverse complement strand
TCCCTAGTAGCTGGGACTACAGGCGCCCGCCACAGCACCCGGCTATTTTTTTGTTTTGCAGTTCGGCCGAGGCCGGGCTTGAACCCGCCACCTTCGGTATATGGGGCCGGCACCCTACTCGCTGAGCCACAGGAGCCGCCCGGGCCGTGTCTGTCTCATGGGGTGGCTGTGAGGAATGCACCACATAAAAGGTGCTGCACGTGTCTGGCGGTGAGCAATGCTTGATACACATCAGTCACAGCTACAATTCTTCCCATTCGGCAGCGGTCCGGGGGCTTGTCTGTAGCAGCCTGCTATGTACCTTCTAGATGTGATTTCTATTCTTCTGAATATGGAAAGCGAATGTCCAACTTGCTTATACATGTTTTCAAAAAATAACTAAGTGAAGACCTAAGGACCTTCTATATGGCCAAAGTAGCAGTTTTCCTTTTTTCTGCTATGACACATGCAAGATGCGCTTTCAAACAGTGTTATGTGTAGTTTCCTGAAGTTTTAATTTAAAAAATTGGCTCAGCGCCTGTGGCTCGAGCAGCGAAGGCACCAGCCACATACACCTGAGCCGGCGGGTTCGAATACAGCCCAGGCCTGCCAAACAACAATGACAGCTGCACCCAAAACATAGCCAGGCGTCGTGGTGGACGCCCATAGTCCCAGCTACTTGGGAGGCAGAGGCAGGAGAATCACTTGAGCCCAGGAGTTGGAGGTTGCTGTGAGCTGTGAGGCCACGACACTCTATCCAAGGCAACAGCTTGAGGCTCTGTCTCAAAAAAAAAAAAAAAAAATTAAGACATTTTCATGTGTCACAAAGGCAAAATTGAAAACAGCCATGCTAAAGTATGGAGCTGTGGTGACATTTATTCTGGAGTCTCAGTCTTTTTTTGCTTCCTTCCTGATTCCAGATAGAAGAGGTTGCCAGTTGGTTTCATTCAGGTAAGTGAGGTAGGAGGCATTGCGTATACCCCAGGAGTCAGAGACTAAGACCCCTTGTCTTGGGAGTTTGACTTTATTTCAGGCAACTGTACTACAGGGCTGACGATTCTATTTTTCTCACACATTTGAAATAAACAATGAGAAGTGTTTTTAGGAAAGCCACAGGAGGATATAATCTTTCCAAACATCTAACTTTGGCACTTGTCTGCCTAAAAACCTTCAACGGCTCCCTAAAGGTTAGGTTTACCCTCCTGACCTTGGCCCTCAAGGCTCTTCCCAGACTAACCCCACCCATTATAGTCTCTTCTTTCACTGCCAAACTGCCTGCACCCTACCCCCTGGCCAAATCAGACTGTTCATCGGACTCCACACACGCCAGGTCCTCCATCCTTTGGCTTAAGTCATTTCCTCTTTCTAAATGTTTTTCTTCCTCCAAAACATACATGTTTTTTCAAAACCCAAATCTCTTGAGACTTTGTTCTGTTCCAGTGGTTCTCAACCTGTTTCATTTGGGTTGCAACCAATGAAAATACATCCTGCATATCAGATATTTACACTAAGATTCATAACAGTAGCAAAATTACAGTTAGGAAGTAGCGATGAAAATAATTTTATGGCTTGGGATCACCACGACATGAGGAACTATATTAAAGAGTTGCGGCATTAGGAAGGTTGAGAACCACTGCTCTATTCCTTCTAAAAGCCGGTGAAAAATTATCTGCTGCTCCTTCTTCTATGCTCACACAGT
The DNA here is from genome assembly GCA_963573935.1 of Arctocebus calabarensis. Classification (NCBI taxonomy): domain Eukaryota; kingdom Metazoa; phylum Chordata; class Mammalia; order Primates; family Lorisidae; genus Arctocebus; species Arctocebus calabarensis. The sequence goes on along the minus strand of CAUYON010211270.1, from coordinate 18,984 downwards.
GCTTTGTACATGCTCTGTTACGGCATCTGTGACAATATACACATTTTTGTGTTTTTGTCACTAAACAGGTTGTCTCCAGCACCAATGCCTGGCATAGTAGATGCTCATTAAATATTTGCTGAATGAATGAATGGGTAACATGATACATGAATAGATGACTCTTCCCCCATAAGACTGTGAGGATCTCCAGGACAAGGTCCAGTTCATGTTATGCTCCTACTAGCCAAGTCCCAGGGCTAAGTAGGATCCCAGGGCTCAGGTGGGCCACCCCTTCATTTAACATGAAGATCTGAAACCAGAAGTCTTCTTATTTTCCCAAGATCACATAGTAAGTCAGTGGCAAAGTCAGGACCATAACTTGGGTCATCCCCCCACCCCCAGAATTCTATTTAATAAAAGCTACAATCATAAGAAGTTGATATTTATTGAGCAGTTACTATATGCTGGGCTCTATAGTCCTTAAGGAACTCTGATTAAACTCACATGTGAAGTTGTCTAATGATGGCCTCTATTTACATGTTAAGAACACTAGGCTTAGAAATGGTAAAAACATACACGAAGTCAAAGAGGAGATTACAGACAGGCTGTGTGACTCCGATGCCCGTGTTTTTACCCACCAAGCTATGCTCACTTTTAATATTCAGAGAGTCCCCCCAAAATGTATACACATTTTAAGAAAGAAGAAACACTGTTTAAATTTGTAATACTCACGTCATGTTTGACTTCTACAATTATAAGAGGTGCTCAACATGACCTGTATCCATTCTTTGTCAAAGGTATGTATTGAGTACTAGCATTTTAATGTATCTTTTTCTGTTTTTAAAATATGTATACTTTTTTTGGCAGCCCTGTGTCTTCTAAAATATCTTTTCATCCCAGTCAGTGTCCCCGAATGCCTGTTTAGAATTTGGCACTTGTGAGTCAGCAATGTCCTTTCCCCTCATCCTGCCTGCCTTTCTGAGCATGTGTGCTTGTCAGCAATCTGCCAGCTGGCTCAGAAGTTGGTTCTGTTCAAAGCAGAGACGTTCCTTCCATTTGCTGCAGGCTAAGCATCACAGCACTTACCATCGTAGGTCACATATGGGACCTGGAACCCTCTGGCACTATTCCCTTCATTAGATTTAAACTGAATCCACAGCTTCTTTGACCTGGAGGTGAAGGCGATGGGGCGTTCATAGGTCTGGCAGGTCTCATACGTTGTCACAGAATTGGACGAAGCTGCCAAGGGAAGTTAGGAGGGGGTGGGGTTCAAGACTCATCACTGATCAGGCAAGCAATTAACGTCCATCTTTCCAAACACTCAAGCCATAAACAAGCTATACTCAAGAGCTCCTCAGGCCCAGCTGAGCCATCATAACAGTCAAATCCTGGAACTAGAGTGGATTCAGCTGGTGATCGTAGGCCCCCAGAGAAGGCTCAGCTGGAAAGGCCCACGGCGGGGCAAATGGCAGCATCCTAGGCTATAGCATTTACTTAAGAACTGGAGGGGGCTTCAAATTCCAGAGCTGACCTGTTGTTACCTAATAAAATTAGAAAAGCCATATACTACCTGCTTCCTCAGACCAGGCAATGTGCTAAGCCTAATCCATTTTAATGGATTCTATCTCATTTAATTCTCTGAAAGACAGAGAGAGTTGGTACAACTCTTACCTTCTTTATAGAGAGATTAGGTACTTGCCCAGGATCGTGTAGCCAGGATGTGATAAAGGGAGGATTTAAACCTACACCTGACTTCTGACATTTTGACTATTAATAAGAATAGCAAACATGTGTATAATGCTCCATGTGTCATTATTATTCTAAGTGTTTTACAAATATGACCTCCTTTAGTCCTCACCACAACCCTATGAGGTAGCAACTTTTATTATCCCCATACTAACAGATGAGGAGCCCAAAGTGCAGAAATATTCAGAACCAAGGTCGTAGAACTAACAGGAGGTAGAGTTGGGGCTGAGATCCAGGCAGTCTGGCTGCAGAACCCACTCGTGACATTGCCCCTAGGCTGTGTTAACAGCAGCATCCCTTGGTGCACACTGGGCGGTGAGTCAGGATAGGACAGGTCCCCTCCCGGCTGGGCCACGCCCTTGACCTTGGTCAGTCCTCAAGTGAGGCACACTGTCTGTGGCCAGCACTACATTATCCTCATGGGCTTTCTGTGCTTATGGAAGGGGGTTGAACACATCCAGAGAGCACAAAGGGGGAGACTGACTTGCAGGGTCATTACCTCTAGGGTTCAAAAAGGAGGGTTTTAGTCTAAATTTTGTTTCTCTGCAAACTCTGTAAACTCACATCCCATCTCTGTTCTAATATGGAAGTGATATTCTAGGCCTGCTCCTCACATTTAAAGCCTGGGAGCAGGTCATCAGTCTTCCCAGCTGGCCTTAGCAGGGGAGGGGAGCACAGAGCTCACGCACAGGTTTTCCGCATCACCAGGTAGTCTCCACAGTCGTCCTCTATGGGTAGGAAGATCTCAGGGACCACAATCAAAATGCGGCGCTTAGGGGGCGGGTTGATGGTCCAAGTGCACTCGGTGTTGGCTGGGTAATTGCCTGGGTAGTTTGGGGATTCGATGTATCCAGTGAAATCTCCCAGCTCCCCTCCACATCTTCTGTCTGGAAATGCAAATGTCATGAGTTATGACAGCGCGACACTGTTGTCTCTCTGTCAAGGTCACCGCTAGCTTGGCTGAAAACCAGGGCATCCCTGTTGTCATCCCGGAGTGGAGCACAGAAATGACCCCATCTGGGAGTGAGTCTGCCCTGTAATGCTCAGAGCCCCCTTTAGGAGCCCAACTATTAACTCCCCAAAACTCCTTCGAGTTCCTGAGGCACTGTTTCCTCAGTAGCCTGAAGGTGGCAAGTGTTTGTGAACAAAAGGATAAATTTAGCTTTTAAATAATTTGTTTACAAAGTTCAAGTGCCAGGAGAACCCAAGACAGAGAACTTCTAGGTCCATTAAAATAGGGAGAACAGAGCTCATTTCTGAGTAGAGAATATTTGACTTTTCTTAGAGAATTTTGAAGATAAGACAGACATATTTTTCACTTTTCTGTCTAGTTAAGACCATATTTTAATTTTAGGGGGCTAAGAAAATTCCAATTAGCTCTCAGTGGCATGCTGGATACTCACCTCTGGCACCAAAGGCTAAGAATCACAGACTTATTCATGCACACCTCCCAACCCCCACACCACCTCAACTGTATCTCCATATTCATCAAATCCCCACTCATCCCAGAAATGTTATCCACAGTCTGCAAGTTCAAAAATAAGAGAGATACAGTCTTGGCTCTCAAGGAACTTATTGTTTAAAACTGTGTAAGAGAAGGTGTTGAAAGGACTACTTTTTCCCTTTTTAATTATAACTGGGATTTATTACTACTAGTAGAAAAAAACACACAGGCTTTTCCTTTTGGAAGAAAGGACGAGGAAGGAAAAGCTGTGGAGTGAAGAACTGCCTTTAAGCCTGAAGGGGCTACCCTAGGAACTGTGCCGTGTGACTCTTAAGGGCCAGCCAAGGGCCAGGTGGTGAGAATGCAAGGGAATAGATTCATCTCGATATGAGGAAGGATTTTCTACAACTGTAAACTTCCTCAAAGTCTCATTTACCAGCAGACTAGGATATGAGAAGTAGTGAGCTTCCTGTCGTAGCAGGTATTCAAGAAAAGACTAGGAAGGCTCGGCACCCATAGCTCAGTGGTTAGGGCACCAGCCGCATACACTAGGGCTGACAAGTTCAAAACTGGCCCAGGCCTGCTAAACAACAATGACAACTACAGCAAAAAATATCTGCTATAGGTGGGGACCTATAGTCCCAGCTACTTAGGAGGCTGAGGCAAGAGGATCACTCGAACCCAAGAGTTGGAGGTTGCTATGAGCAATGATGCCATGGATTCTATTGAGGGTGATAAAGTAAGACTCTGTCTCAAAAAAAAAAGAAAGAAAGAAAGTCTAGATGGTTACTTATAAAGATGTTGTTAAAAGGACTTCACTGGGATAAAGAGAAAACTAGATAAACTTCCAATCATAAAAGTCAAATAGTTCAGTGCCCTGCTCAAGCTCAAGTCCCTCCAGTTTGGGGAAGCCTCCTTGCCCCTCAGGATTCCTGTCTTAAAGACATTGAATTAGCTGAGATTTACTTTTGACCTTTACTAAATAATTTTGATTATATTAATAATTTTGGTTATAAATAATGGTTTTTTAAAAAAACCCAAACAGCAAATCCTTAAATGGTTTGCTTCTCCCTCCCTGAAAAATACAAATAAATCCCCTTAGCATGGCACTCAAGGTTTCCCGCTTAGTCTGCCTGAGACTCCCTTCAGCACATTCCATGCTGAGATCCAGGCATTTCTTCCTGAAAAGCCTTTCACTTTCCTGAGTCTGTGCTTCTCTCAGCCGCTCTCTCAGGCATAAAGCTCCTTCTCCTGTTCTCCCCCTACCCTCTGCATCAAAACTTTCTCACACCCTTCAGAAGCCTTTCCCCATCTCTCCAGAATGAGTCAATTGCTCCTTGGTCGGCAATCCCACAGACTGGGCTCCCTGCAGGGTCAGTGATGCTGATTTATTCTACTTGGCATCAACTGAGTTCCCAGGCGAGTGCCTGGCACACAAGAAGTACTCAAACAATGCATGCTGAGCAAAGCTGGCCTGAAATTATGCACCAGGGAGGAACTGAAGTCCAGCTTGTGAATGTACTCTGGGAAGTATCCAGGATCAATATAAAGGTGAGTATCTCTGTAGGATCAGCTGGGCTCTCCTTCCATGTAGATCTGCATAGCTGTGGCTGGGCTAATGCCTAGATGGTTCTGAATGAACCTTGGACCCTTGGCCCCTGCCCCTTGCCCTGAGTTGGACCCAGACACTTGCCCTCTTAAGACTGTGAGAAGCCTTACGGAGAGACCTACTTTTACACTGGGTTATGTTGGTGGAGCCATCAAAGTCAGTCGTAGTATTTCCTGGGCAGGAAACACAATTATTTTTTCCAAATTCTGGCTGATATGTCCCCGCTGGGCAACGAATGCATCGGTGAGTGGTGGTGTTGTAGAAATGTCCAGGTGAACACTGAACTATGGGGATAGGGAAGGGTGAAAAGAATGGGGGAAAAAAAAAAGACTATGTCAAATACAGCACAAATGGTTTCAAAGTTTATGAAATAAACTATGCCCAAATCAAGGAGGGCTTTCCTATCAATCTGGGGCTAATCAATACTTAATTACTTAAACAGCCAGTTTGAGTGTGACTTATGACACTGAGAAAAATAAAAAGGAAAAAATGTACATATCTTCAAAGAGTTTGTGGTTCACACAGAGTCTAGGTATCAATGATTGCAACACGAGTCTTTATGCAGAGTACATTTGTGAGTATTGAAGGGACACAGAACCAAGACTGGGTGTCAAGTTGGGCTCCCCGGGAAGAGGCAGGGAGTGTGGTCTGGAGAAGGGATATCGGAGGGGGAAGCTGTAGGTCAGGGAGCTGAGATGGAGGAGGGCTGAAGCGAAGGCACAAGGGGGCCTGAGTGCACAGTGGGATCCCTTGTCAATCCCACCTGAAGGGGCCAAGGCAGCTGGAGGAGACATGATCCAGGGTGTTCCAGTGCCTCCGGCACATCCTGCAGGGGAAGATGAAGCTGGGGACATGAACCCCAGACCCTGGACCACCACAGAGAGCATCTTTGGGCTGGGCTTGATTAGTGCTTGACAGACCCCCAGGGTACGTAACAGGTAAATTTAGTTGCAGACAAAGCCAAGCTGCCAAGGGCTCACCTCTGGTTTCACAGTCCTGGAAGGATGTAGCTCCCTGATGTCGGGTGGGTAGGCCTCCTCCACAGGGGAAGCAGGACGTTCGGCCAGCTTCAGGCTGGAATGTGCCCAGGGCACAGAGCTGGCAAGGTGCAAAGCCATCCGCTGAATATTCACCTGGTTGACACAGACCTGGGGGGACAACAGTCCTAATTGAGAAGGCTCCTTAGGCAGACCCTTTCCCACCATTTTCCAGATGAGATGAGACTTAGGCCTGTTCTCTGGTGTTGACCTCAGCACCCACCTCCATGAGAGACGCATACAGTCAACCCTGCTCTGCCACTGACCCTGATTCAGTGGCACGTGATAGCCTGATGTTTACAAGCAGGGCCACACAGCGCAGGCACAGAGGAGGCCAAGAGTCAAATGTCAACTGCTTCCAGAGTATGGAAAGGCCTGGGTGTGTCTCAGGGTCAAGCCACGACCCAGGCAACCCACACAATGCAGGAGAGATCTCTGCTCTGGAATCAATCTGGTAATTCAACCTGGAAGTAACCCTCACCTAGCTGATTATATCCTAGTGATGGAAAGAGTGGCCTGAGGGTCTCCTCTGTTTTACCAATTGTACTTAGTAAGTTACATCATACAGATCTTACATCTGAGACAAGAAACATAGCCATAAACAGAAGGATTTCTAGAAGCACATGTTCCTCAGGAATTAGCTTGCCATTGGCTAGATGTTATAAAAATACATTGTCTCTTGTATTCCTACTCATCTCTCCCCTATTAATTAATTCTTTAAAAAATGTCCTCTCCTCTATTGATTTCAATGGTCTTCTTTTCTCAGTAAGTTATAGATATGATGGCATTGAAAGAACACACACCCAGGCCTCCTCCCAAGGAAGGAGTCTGAAGCCTGTCAGACCTGGGTTCTCACTCTGAGTTGCCCACTTGTTGGCTGTGGGACTTTAACTGAGTCACACTACCCTCACAAAGCCGAAAGGCTAACCCTATGAACAATTAACATAATACCCTTAGCAAGATGCCTGACATAGGTAAGTATTCGGTACTTTTTGCTGTAAATATTATCTTAATAAGGTCACATGCAAGGATGAATAGATGCCAAAAATCCCCCCTTAACTTTGCAGTTAGTTCTGGAGTGTTGTAATGGACCACACACTCAATCTGAGGATCTGATTTTTAAGCCAGAAACAGCTCTGCAGTTGAGTTTCAGTGGAAACCAAAGCGAGGGCGGAGCTCTCCAAGGGGAGCTGGGAGGTAGCACAGGGGACCCTTTGCACTCTGCTCTGTTCATAACGTACAATCATTACTCAGATCACACCTTCCATTTGAGCCCATAGAGTTCAATACAGCCTGTCTTTCTCCTATTTAATAAAAGGAAGACATTTAATAATACAATAGGCCAGGCACAGTGGCTCACACTTGTAGTTCTAGCACTCTGGGAGGCCGTGGTAGGTCAATTTCTTGAGCTCAGGAGTTCCAAGATGAGCCTGAGCAAGAGCCAGACCCTGTCTCTAATAAAAATAGAAAAACTAGCTTGATGCTGTGGCAGACACCTTGTTCCAGCTACTTGGGAGGCTGAGGTAAGAGGATTGCTTGAGCCTAGGAGTTTGAAAGAGCTATGATGCAAAGGCACTCTACTGAGAGTGTCAGAGTGAGATTCTGTCTAAATAACAACAAAATGATAACAATAAAATAAATAAGAAAGAAGCCCTCAGAACTCAACTGAGCTTGACTTCAAAGTTAACATCTTATAAGAGATGATTGAGGAGGTCCCAGTTTTAACAAAAATAACCAGATGGTTACATTTGTTTTAAATCAAAAAGCTAAAAGTTTGAGATCAAAGCTGGAAAAAAACCCCACACCTTCCTTCTCTACTTCCAAACGGTTCCTACAGACAGGGAGGTCACTCAGGTCTCAAGTATCTATGTTTACAGTAAATGAAGCTTAGGATTGCACATTTGTACTTTTCTGCCAATGTATTCCATCCCATTTTCATCTATTTGCTCAAGTGAGCAACTGCCCAGCACACGTCAAGCACTGGAGAGCCAAAGCCAAACCCAGCATGGTACCTGCTCATAGGAAGCCCAAGGAGATATGCATCCTCTGGGGCCCTTGAGATGCCACTTGTGCCTGCCACCTGGACAATGAGGTCAGAGATAGGAGAAGTAGGAAGGGACAGAGCATCCTTACCTCCACAGTCAGAGACATTCCAAACTTGTGGGGTCTTCAGGGCCCCAGGACTTTCTGATCTTGGGCATGGTTGACAAGTGATTTGTCCTTCCTCGTTTTGGAAGGTTCCATTTGGACAAAAAATGCAGCGTTCTTGTGCTCCATCATAATATGTCCCAGCCCTGCAACTGACTAGCCAAAGGGGAAAATGATCAGGTCAGTGTGGAGGCAGAGGCTGAGGAAGGATGATGTGGGTTCTAGAGATTGCAAATAGACAGCATTGACCACTCTCTCCCCCATGCAAACTCCCCAGAGTGTGTCCATTTCTGCATGCCAGGATCCCTGTTGCTCTATCAGAGTTGATCACACATTGGTTTCTCCTTACACCGTGATCTTCTTGGGGAAGGGATTACAGGGGTGCTAATTATGTTTATAGCACAAGTATTTCATAGTTGAGGAGATATAAAAACTCCTGGATCTCTCTACTTCACAGGGCTGTCAGAAGGTTTATAAAAGTGAAAATCATTCATTGAGGCAAGGCACAATGGCTCATGCCTGTAATCCTAGCACTCTGGGAGGCCAAAGTGAGTGGATTGCTTGAGCTCAGGAGTTCAAGACCAACCTGAGCAAGAGCTAGACACTCATCTCTACTAAAAATAGGAAAAACTAGCTGAATGTAGTAGCAGGCGCCTATATTCTCAGTTACTCATGAGGCTCAAGCAAAATGATCTCTTGAGCCCAAGAGTTTGAGGTTGCTATGAGCATTCAATCCAGGGCACCAGAGTGAGATTCTGTTTCAAAAAAGGGAAGGGAAGGAAAGGGACAAGGGAAAGGGAAGGGAAGGGAAGAGAAGAGAAAAGAAAGGAAAAGAAAGGAAAGGAAAGGAAATCATTCATTGGACATAGTGCTGGAAGAACAGGGAGGAGAATGCTATTAAATGTGGCTGGTAGCAGTCTGTAAGGCCTCCTAAGGGAGGTCACATTTATGTCAGGTCTTGAAGGATGAATAGGATCTCCCCATGTGGGAAAGGGGGTAGGATGTAAAGATTCATGCATCAATGAGAGAGAGAAGAAAGAAGGGTTGGGAATAGACTGAAAAGGTTCTTGAGCACCAGGCATTTGGATTTCACAGGTGTTCTCTGGGTAAAGGATCCACTGAAAGGAGAGGAGCCAGGCACAGTGGCAGGTGCCTATAGTCCCAGCAACTCAGGAAGCTGAGGAAGGAGGATTGCTTGAGCCCAGGAGTTTGAGGCCAACCTGGGCAATACAGCAAGACCCCATCTCTAAGAGAGAGATGGATAGAAAGAAAGAAAAGAAAGGAGAGAAACATGACCAGAAGCTGTACTTTGAGAGCTCAGTGTCTGGTGGCTGGCTGGGGTGAGTGGTGATCTCAAGAGTTTTACATAATAGCACACTTCAGTTTGTAATAAAATTAACGTAACAAAGAATAAACTCTGGTAAATGTCTCCTGAAAGAATAAATAAAAAGGGAATTCATAAACTGTGCTTCTGATTATATTTCTGGTGTTATTAGTTAAATGTGGGTTTGGATTTATACCTTATATTAGGGTTTGAAGAGGAAGTAAAGGTATATTCGAACATCATCCTTATAGCCACCAAAGTAGCTTTTCTAATGGCTAACATTTGTTGAGTGCTTGTAAAATACTAGGCACCATGCCAGAAACTTTACATACATTATTTCACTTATTCCTCAATATAACCCTAAGGATCTTGAGGTGCTATTAATACTCCATTTTACAGAAACAGGGACTTACGGCAGTTAATAATCTGGCCAAGATCCCAGAGCTAATTTTTGAAATATACCTATGGTAAAATCAAGAGCTCTATGTTTAAGGAGGAAAAGGGTTATTAAACAAAAGTACAGACTTAAGCATGACTTAACACTGCAAAGTATTATTGTCTATGGGGCTAGGAGAATTTGGGACAAACACATTCTTTTTATACTTAAGTTGCCAACAAATAGAAAAAAGAAACTCGCATGATAAAGTCAGCTATTATATCTTTCCAATGCCTGGAAAGGGGGAAATCTTGTTTTCATTCCATTCAACAAATGCAATTTGCATATATATTCTTATGATTAAACAAGGAAAAGCTTTCTGTCACTAGCAATAAATATGTCTCTTCATTATCCATGTTATAATCTAAAAAATATGAGGCTTTTGGATCATAATAAGTCAAAGTATGTCACATTTCAAATATTATTTCTACAATTAAATGTAACCAATCATTAAAGTCTATCCTAATATCTCAATCTTTTTTTTTTTTTTTTTGGTAAAAAAGGAGTATTGCTCTGTTGCTCAGGCTGGTCTCCAACTCCCTGCCTCTAGCAAAACTCCCCCCTCAACCTCCCAAAGTGCTAGGAGTACAGGGATGAGCCTTGTACCCAACCAAATATCTAAATCTTTTTTTTTTGAGACAGAGCCTCAAGCTATCACCCTGGATAGAGTGCCCTGGCATCACAGCTCACAGCAACCTCCAATTCCTGGGCTCAAGCGAGTCTCTTGCCTCCGCCTCCCAAGTAGCTGGGACAATAGGCGTCCACCACAACGCCCGGCCATTTTTTGGTTGCAGCCGTCATTGTTGTTTGGCAAGCCCAGGCTGGATTCGAACCTGCCAGCTCAGGTGTACGTAGCTGGCGCCTTAGCCCATTGAGCCACAGGCGCCAAGCCCAAATATCTAAATCTTAATGCTTTTGTATATTGTTTGGATTTTTTCTTACAATATTCACGTATCATTTTAATATAATTTTGAATGATAATTTTGAGAGTGAACCAACTCTCGCTTTCTTGGCAAACAACATTAAAATGAGTATGATACATCAATCTGTGGCAAACAGAGTCTATAATTCTAGACTTTTTCTCTAATTGGATAGTGGTTTCCATAATCTAACTCTGGTTCCAGCCCATCTCCCATGAAAAGCTGGGCTGAATTATGTACTAGAAATTCACCATGTTTTATTTTACTCTGTGCCCCATCGGACCATCCCAGCATCTGTAGCAGGCCAATAAATAAGAGAATAATTCTTTGTGGCTCTAACAAGCCAAACTAACTAAAAGGCTGGCAGAGAGTAAATACAACTAAGGCTGCCTCAGCCCACTCTGCCCAAGCCGTTTCCCTTTGGGGAAAAGTTGATTTTATAACACTCATTCACCTAAAGGGAAGTTGCCCATATGGTGATAATGATTTCAACAGCCCCATTAATCATAACAGAGTCAGATCGGCAGGGTCTATTCTGTCATGTTCCTCAGGCAGAAGACAGATCCCCTCTCTGTGTGGACAAAACCAGACCTGGTTCTCACTGAACCGAGTAACTGCATGGGCTCCTGCTGCCCCAAGAGTCAACTCCCCCTTAGAACTATTTAAACCCCCAAAGCCTTTCAAGGTTACATTTGGAGAGGCCTCACAATGTCCCACATCTGTTGTGATTTCTTAACGGATCAAAGGGCTGAGAAATGCCCCTTGGCTGCCTTGTGGAAAAGAGGGCACCCGTTCTTTTTCCTCCCAGTGAAAGGCCTGCTTCACATAAATAAACTCATCTTGTCAGTCACAGTTTGCATCTTCCTTTGGAGAGAAAGACCTATAGAAATAATTCATGCCAAGCACCTTCTAAATAGATTTGTTTTTTCACAAGGTAAAAATGAGCTAAACACTAAAAAGCGACTCTGAAATGTCAAGAAGGGGTGCTTGAAAGCCGCTTTTTGCACATGTGTGGAAGATCTGGCCTGCAGAGACCTCAGCCACTCATTCCAGTTGCTTCTCTCTTCTCGAGCAGTCAGTTTGTTTTTCTGACCCAGACAAAGGAGTCAATTGCCCCCAGTACACTTCACTATCACAGCAAAGCTTTTGTGTGTCTTCAGTGACCATTAAAATCCCATTCCCAAATCCCACACAGCTGTTTTCTCCCCCTCTACGGAAGAAAATAAGAGAAAGCTTTTCTGATGCAAAAAGGAGAGACCAGCCGGATAAGGATTAATGGCAACAAGAGGCCTCAAGGTCCGGACTCTTTTCAGCACGGTGGCCTTTGAGCATTTCAGGTTATGGACAAACACTATGGTCTCTCTGTGGCTGAGATGGTGAACCTAATAAAAGGGGTCACTCTCTGGCATTTGACTGCTTTCTTAAGGATCATGCCTTGACTTCTGAAGAACAGCCATAAGCAGCCCACGCGGATTCCCAGGGTATCAGGGGCTGCCACTTTGTCCCAGCTCAGAGGCGATGGCACCCCAGGCAGTAGAGATCTTGGTTTGAACCCTCTTTATGTGAATGCACCAGGATAACAGGGAGGCTCTTCCTGGGGGGCTGAGAGATTGATTTTCATTATTTCAGGTTTGGGGGGTGTGCTCAGGTTTGCTGTTTGAAAACATCCTTATAGTTGGGTCAGAGAAATGAGCCCAGATTGTCACCTTCTTCATTGGGTTCCCAAATACATACTATGTTCTTTTCATGCCTAGTTAACTGGAACTGAAATTTCACTTCCCTTAGAGTTTCTCTTTTGCCCTTAATGTAAATATTTTCCCCAAAGATTTACCCTTTGTCCTCTTTTCTTATAATGTTATCAACTGTCCTTGGGATTTCATCTGTTGTCCTTGTGAAGATTCATTTACTCATTTGTTCAATAAATACTTATTGAACCCTGATTATGTGCTAAATATTGTTCTAGGAGCTGGAGATACAGCAGAGAAGATGACAGGTGTGGGGAACAGAACTAATGGGTTCTCATTCTAGTGGAGAACACAGATAATAAATGAGAAAATGAATAACTGCAGAACAGAAAGCCACATAAGCAGTATGATGAAGAAAAGGAAAACAGGGTAAGGGGTCAAAGAGTAGTAGGGGTAGGATTTGCATGTATGCTATTATAGAAGTGTGGCCAAGAAAGGTCTATCTGAGCAAAGACTCAAAAGAATTGAGGGAAATAACATCGCCTCACAGTAAAAAGGTCAGAGCAGTAAGAATGTAACAAAAGGGGCAGGTGATAAGAGATGAATTTTAAAAAGCAAGCAAGGGCCAAATCATGTGGGTGCTTGAAAGCCATGGTAGAGAAATTGGACCTTATTCAAAGGATGTTGGGGGTTTTGAATGGGGGTGATTTTACATGGGGGAATAGTATGATCTGATACATGTTTTCAAAAGAAGCTGAGTGCAGTGGCTCATGCCTATAATCCCTGTACTTTGGGAGGCTGAGCTGGTAGGATGGCTTGAGCCTGGGAGTTTGAGGCTGCAGTGAGCTGTAATGACACCGCTACACTCCAGCCTGGCTGACAAAGCAAGACTATTAGAAAAGAAAGGAAGAAGGAAAGAAAGAAGTCTGTGGAAAACAGACTGAGAGAGGGCAAGGATGGGGACAATTCAGAGCCCATCACAATAGACTGAGCAAGACATGCTGGTGGTTGGACACAGAGCAATGATAATGGAAGAGGAGAAAACTAGTTAAATTCAGGAAATAATCTGAAGGCAGAGCTGACAGGATTTGCTAAAGAACTAGATGAGAAGCATGACACAGAGAGAGATCAAAATAACTCTGAGGCTTTTGACTTGAGCAATGTGTAAGCAGAGGGGCTATTTACTGAGGTTGAGTTGGGAAGGAGGGAGGAAGATAAAAAGCTTTGACTAGAAACGGTGAACCTGAGATCCTGGTGGCCGTGCAGGAGGCGGCACTGAGAAGGCACCGGCTCTCCTAGTGGTCTCTGAGGTAGGATACTGTACCTCAGGGATCACAAGATGATCACTGAGCGTGCGCAGAACACTTTCATGTCTATGTATATTAATCTTCACCTACAAAATAAGAAACAAAGCTCCACTAGTTTAGAGTATGGTCCCTTGGCCAGTCCACATCTCCATGAATCGCAGGACACATGTAGAAATGAAAGGTCACCAAGGAAGGAGAATCACGGACTTCCCAAAACTCTGAGGCTGTGGTGGTACTGACTGATTCATGTACTTCATTGTATAGAAAAGAATTACAGTTGAATCGTGTCTGGTTAAATATATCTCCTGAGTACATTATCTGGTTTTAACTAAACTAACCATCACAAAATAGACAGCAGCTTTCAACAATCCCTATGGAGAATACCTGGATTGGGTGGCGCCTGTGGCTCAGCAAGTAGGGTACCCATATAACAAGGGTGGCGGGTTCAAAACCAGCCCCGGCTGAACTGCAAAACAAAAAAATAGCCGGGCACTGTGGCGGGCACCTGTAGTCCCAGCTACTCGTGAGGCTGAGGCAAGAGAATCGCCTTAGCCCAAGAGCTGAAGGTTGCTGTGAGCTGTGTGACGCCACTGCACTCTACCGAGGGCGATAAAGTGAGACCCCGTCCTACAAAAAAAAAAAGAAGATACAACCTGGATTAAAGGTTATATCTATGATGCAAGCACATGTGTGGAGCTGCAAAGTGTCCAGGTAGACACATCTTCTACTCCGAGAATAGTGGTTTCCATGAGGGATATGACTCAAGACCTCTAGTGGCTGCCTAAAACCTCAGATAATACCAAACCCTATAAGTTCTGTGTTTTTTCCTGTACACATATACCCGTGATAAAATTTAATTTGAAAATTAGGCATAGTAAGAGTTTAACTACAATAACTAATAACAAAATAGAACGATTATAATATATTATAATATAATATAATTTTATTCAGTAATAAAATTTATGTCAATGTAGTGCTTCTCTCTCTCTCAAAATATCTTATTATACTGTACTTATCATTCCTTTTATGATCTGTCAATCTGGTAACCAAGATGACTAACTGGGTAGAGTATACAGCATGGATACGCTGGCCACAGGGACTATTCACATCTGGACAGGACAGAGTGGGATGGTGAAAGACTTCATCACGTTACTCAGAATAGCACACAATTTAAAACTTAGGAATTGTTTATGTCTGTAATTTTTCATTTAATATTTTTGAACTCTGGATGATAAAGGTAACTGAAACTATGGAAAGCGAAACTGCAGATGAGGAAAGCCTACTGTACAAGCTCTTTGTCAGACCACATCAGGAGATAAAAACATGAATGATTTATTACGATCTGATAAGAGTTGACCTGAAGCACTACCAACAAACAAAAAAACTATTTGGAAAATGAATTTACAACCATCCTTATTAACAATATGCCCTGCCAAATTACAGAGATTCTCCCTTAAGATGTAGCCAGTTATTTTAAAGTTTTGTTTATTGAATCTTTATTCTGTTCTATCTTTTATGCTGTCTATATTAGCCAGTAGTACAGTATATAATTTATAAATAAGTAAACATTCATAAATTCAAATGTTATTTACTTTAAAAGACAATGTGTGTGATCTTAAATAGTCAACATCTCTGGGATAGAGAAGTCCATAAATCAAACTGGAGGCAGAGCTGGAGAGGGCAGTTTGGCCATTGCCAGCATGTTATGGGATTAAAGCTATGGCTCTGGATGAGGTCCCCGAGGAGGGGACAGACTGAGCCCTGGGACACCTGATGCTTAGAGGTCAGAAAGTAGGGGAAGAACCAGCATTGAAAATGGAAGGGTCTTGGTGCGGTGGTTCATTCTTGTAATCCCAGCACTTCGGGAGGTGGAGGCAGGAGGATTGCTTGAGTCCAGGGGTTTGAGGTCACACTGAGTTATGATCACACCACTGGACTCCAGCACAGGCAACAGTTTGAGACTACATATCTTAAAAAAAAAAAAATGGTAGGAGAATAAGAAGAATAAGAAAGTAAGGAAAGGAGGGAAATAAAAAGGAAGGGAAGGAAGGAAGGAGGAAGAGAAGGAGGGAGGAGGTGGGGAGAGAGAGAAATAAAAGAAAGAGAAAAGGAGGGAGGGAGGAGAGAGCAAGAAAGAGACAGAAAGGAAGGGAAGGGGAGGGGAGGGCAAGGGTAAGGAAAGGGAAGAAAAGAAAAGGAGAAAAGTAAAAGGGAAAGGAAAGGGAGCAGTCAGCAAGGTGGCAGGAGCACCAGAATTGTGTGGCGTCTGAAACCCATGAGAAAAAGTGATCCCAGGGAAGGGAGGGATCGCCAGTGCTAGAGAGGATGCCTGCCAGGAGGAGCAGAAGTGGAAGACTGGAGTTGGCAACATAGAGGTCATTTAAAATATTGGAAAAAGCAGTTTTGTGGAAAGATTAAGCACGAAGAGTAGATTGAGGAGAAAATGGATAATAAGGAGGCAAAGACATTACAACTCCTTTACCGAGTTTTGTTGTACAGGAGACAAAGAAATGGGACAGTATCTGGAGAAAAGCATGAAGGAAATTAAGGGTGTGTTGGTTTGTAAGGTAGGAGATGTGTGCTATTGGAAATGATCTGGCAGAGAAGGAGCATTCAGTAGGACAACAGTAGGAACAGCATCCTTAAGAGGTTGAGAGGGAAGAGTGGAAGGGTTGCCTTCCACAGGGCACGTGCCGTGTGTCCATTTTACCTGAGCATGTGTGGACATACACAGGACAGGAGGGCTGGTCTAGACATGGAGAGAGAAAGTCTTTTTGCTAGACTCCCAGATGCCCACAGACATTTGTTTCTGGAAATTGTGTTGCAACTCAAATTCAGCCTGGCCAAGCTTTACCCTTTATACCAATGGAACCTCTAGGCTCCCACTAACCAAGGCTCCAGATCACTGCTGTCCCTGGCTTCTCTCCCCACTGCCCCACCACTCAGCTACAGCGTCCTAAGCTGTGTCCCGTCTATCTCCTATTCTTCCTCTCCATGACATCTGTGTCCCTTGGATCCTCACCATCTCTCGTTTGGATTACTGCAACAACCTTCCACGATTTCCCTGGCCCTTCCTTTCTCCCTGCCCCAGCTCTATCTGTCCTCCTATCAGATTCACCTTTCTGCAGGGTTTCTCTGACCGCTTCCCTCCCTGCCTCGCAGACCTTCCTGCCTTCACTCTCAGCACTCAGTCTTCAGCCGCCTTTTTTGAATCTGTTTTCATCCTTTCTCATGCTCTCTCAAAAGCCTATTTTCTTCTGCTTCTCCTATAAATCTCTTCTGATTATTTCTTCCCCAGTGATCACATTCATCTAACCACTCCACCAACCATTCAGCTTTTTCTCAGCACCTCCTGCATATGAAGCAGGGGTGGTGAGATGAAGGACCTATGGGAAGCAGGTGCCAGGGTCAGCAACTTCTGAGCCCACCTCAACTCTTTTCCCTTCTCAGTCCCCAATCCACGTTATTCCCAAATGCCTCTTCTCTTTCCTTCTAAATGTCTCTCTAACCCATTGCGGCTTCTCTACTCCACCAGCACCTTCATGTTCTCAATCCCACAAGTCCCATATTCGAAAGCCCCCAAATTGGTCTTTCTGCCTCCTGCGCCCTCCATAAAATAAGAGAGATCTTTCCAGAATACACGTATGAACTCGACACTTCCTGATTAATTCCTCTCATGGTACCAGGTCACCTAGAGATAAAATCTGGGCTTCTTAGCAACACGTCCGAGGTCTCCCACGACATGCTGGTGCCTTCCCACATCCTACCTTGCACTCTGGGTGAGTAGTTGATCCGCAGATACTGCACACACTGCGTCCTTCCTCATTTCCCATGGCTGTTCAGGAGGACCTGAACAGTCCTCCCCACGTGTACATCGTGTGTGCAGCCTTCAACACTCAGCTCTTGGTCGGGCGTGGTGGCTCATGCTTGTAATCCTAGCACCCTGGGAGGCCGAGGCAGGTGGATTGCCCTGAGCTCAGAGTTTCGAGACCAGCAAGAGCCAGCGTGAGACCCCCATCTCTACCAAAAAAAAGCCAGGTGTCCTGCCAAGTGCCCGTAGTCCCAGCTACTTGGGAGGCTGAGGCAAGAGAATCGCTTAAGCCTAATGAGTTGGAGGTTGCTGTGAGCTATGACACCACAGTACTCTACCGAGGGCCACAAAGTGAGACTCTGTCTCAATAAAAAAAAACAAAAATAAAAACAAAAACTCAGCTCAGGCTTTCTCTGTTTGCAGGAAGGTTTCTCTGGTCCTTCCGTGGGAAGACTAGATGAAACTTGAGGAATGGTATCTTCTCTACCCAGGCCTACTTCGCTACCTCACTGCAGAGCTGGCCCATGGAGGGATCTCCATTTGGGTGCAGTGTAAGACGATTGCAAGGCACAGGCTGTACCCAGGAGGGCTGAGAGTATTCACATTGAGTTAAGAATATAAGCTCTTGAGTCACATATGGATTTGATTTGAATCCTGCCTCTGCTACTTACTCTCTAGGTGACATTGGGGAAAATGTTTATCCTATGCCTTAGTTTCCTTACCTATGAAAAGGGCATGTGTTAATATAGACTTTGGTAAGGATTAAATGAGATCGCATAAGCAAAGTGCTTACCACAGTGCTGAACACAGTGTAAGCATTCAATAAAAGTCAATGTTTTACTAAATAATGTTTTAAAACCTTTTTTAATTAATAGAATTTCCTCCCTAGTCTATGTGTCAAATATTGGTCTAATGCTGATCTGCAGTATTAGTAGAGACTTTATATTTTCCTCAATTTAAATAAAAAAGGAAATTTCTACCTGTTCAATTCCAAATAATTTTCCAGTTGTGAAAGAATTAAGAAGAAAATGCCCAACTTCTTCCTGCCTCGGGTCCTTCACAATTGATGGTCCCCCCACCATCAGAGGGCCCCCCCACATCTGAGCCCTGCATGCTGGCTTCCTCTCCTCACTTAGGTCCCAAAAGTCATTTGCTCTGGAAGCCTTCCCTGACCACCCTATGGAGAGTAAAGCTTCCTCCCCTCCAATCCTCTCTGTTTTACTATCTGCATTGCACTTAAACTTCCGAAATTATCGCTTTCTTTACTGTTTTATTTAATATTTCCATCTCCCTTTGTTAGAACGTACACTTCATAAGAACTTCACTGATCATTATGTTCTCACCACTTCACCACATGCACATAGGGTGGACAGAGCAGTACCTTGATTAATACAGGTTGAATTAGCCTTTCTCAATGTCTGCTGTTAAAAATTAAATTCAACCTCCTTCATGTTTATATGGATGGAGCTGGAACATACCCTTCTTAGCAAAGCATCTCAAGAATGGAAGAAAAAGTATCCAATGTACTCAGCCCTACT
>CAUYON010211266.1:0-14861 GCA_963573935.1 Arctocebus calabarensis | reverse complement strand
TTAGCTTCATAGTAGGGCTGAGTACATTGGATACTTTTCCTTCCATTCTTGAGATACTTTACTAAGAAGAATATGTTCCAGCTCCATCCATGTAAACATGAAAGAAGTAAGTCTCCATCTTTCTTTACGGCTGCATAATATGCCATGGTATACATGTACCACGATTTATTAATCCATTCGTGGGTCAATGGGCACTTGGGCTTCTTCCATGACTTAGCAATTATGAATTGGGCTGCAATAAACATTCTGGTACAGATATCTTTGTTATAATGTGGTTTTTGGTCTTCTGGGTATATACCTAGTAAAGGAATTATAGGATCAAATGGCAGTTCTATTTGTAGATCTCTAAGTATTGTCCAAATATCCTTCCAAAAGGAACATATTAGTTTCCATTCCCACCAGCAATGTAGAAGTGTTCCTTTTTTTCCACATTCACACCAGCATCTCTGGTTTTGGGATTTTGTTATGTGGGCTAATCTTACTGGAGTTAGATGATATCTCAAAGTAGTTTTGATTTGCATTTCTCTGATGATTAAGGATGATGAGCATTTTTTTCATGTATCTGTAGGCCATGCACCTGTCTTCTTTGGAGAAGTTTCTCTTCAAGTCTTTTGCTCACCCTGAGATGGGATCACTTATTCTTTTCTTCCTAATACGTCTGAGTTCTCTGTGTATTCTGGTTTTTAAACTTTTGTGGGAGGCATAACCTGCAAATATTTTCTCCAATTCTGAACGCTGTCTATTTGCTATATTTACTGTGTTCTTGGCTGTGCAGAAGCTTTTTTAGTTTGATCAGGTCCCAGTAGTATATTTTTATACTGCTTCAATTGCCTGGGGAGTTCTCCTCATAAAATATTCACCCAGGCCGATTCCTTCAAGTGTTTTCCTGCACTTTCTCCTAGTATTTTGATAGTTTCATGTCTTAAGTTTAAACCTTTGATCAAGTGAGAGTCTAATGGTGAGAAGTGTGGATCCAGTTTCAGTCTTCTACAGGTCACCAGCCAGTTCACTGAGCACCATTTGTTAATAGGGAGTCTTTTCCCCACTGAATATTTTTGATTGGCTTGTCAAAGATCAAATAATGGTGAGTAGCTGGGTTCATTTCTTGGTTCTCTATTCAGTTCCAAACATCTACCTCTCTGTTTTTGTGCCAGTACTATGCTATTTTGATCACTATCAATTTGTAGTACAGTCTCAGGTCTGGTAGCGTGATTCTTCCTGCTTTGTTTTTATTTTTAAGTAATGTCTTGGCTATTTGAGTTTTTTTCTGATTCCATATAAAATGAAGTATTATTTTTTTGAGATTTTTAAATATGATGATAGAGCTTTAATAGGAATTGCATTAAAATTGTATATTGATTTGAGTAGTATGGACATTTTAACAATGTTGATCCCCTCTTTCTGTTCTCTTGAGGAAGGCTTGTAGTGCTATAAATTTCCATCTTAGGACTGTCTTTGAAGTATCCCAAAGGTTCTGATAATTTGTGTCTTCATTGTCATTGTGTTCTAAAAATTTGGTAATTTCCTTCTTATTCTCATCTATAACCCATTTATCCTTCAGCATAAGGTTATTTAGCTTCCATGTGTTTGTATGAGCCTGGAGATTCCTGTATTGAGTTTAAATTTTATTCTATGGTGGTCAGAGGAGATGCAAGTAATTTCTATTCTTTTAAATTTGCTGAGGTTAGACTTGTGACCTAAGATGTGATCAATTTTGGAGTATGTTCCATGGGCTGATGAGAAGAGTGTGTATTCAGTTTTATTAGGATGAAATGTTCTGTAGATGTCAGTTAAATCCTGATGTTGAATGATTAAGTTTAAATCTAAAACGTCTTTGCTTAGGTTCTTATTGGAGGATCTATCCAGCACTGCTAAATGGGTATTCAAATCTCCGACTACTATGGAGCTGGAGGTAATCAAGTTGCTCATGTCTGTTAGAGTTTTTCTTATAAATTGAGGTGCAGTTTGGTTGGGTGCATACATATTAATAATTGAAATATCATCATATTGAGTAGTACGTTTAACAAATATGAAGTGTCCATCCTTATCCTTCCTTATTTTGTTTGGTTTAAAGCCTATTGTGTCTGCTAATAGGATTGCAACACCTGCTTTTTTCTGTTTTCCATTTGCCTGGAATGTAGATGGCCATCCCTTCACCTTGATTCTATATTTATCTTTTAAGGTAAGATGAGGTTCTTGTATGCAGCAGATATCTGGCCTGAGTTTTTGTATCCAGTCAGCCAGCTTGTGCCTCTTTAGAGGACAATTTAAACCATTCACATTAATTGAGAATATTAATAAGCCTTTGGAAAGTTCGATGGACATTTTAAATCCTTTCACCACCATGGAGGTTGGAATTTGATCTAAAGTTTCTGAGTGAGTTTACTTTTGTGGTGAAGGATTGCGCTGGTCATTATGGAGGATAGGTCTGAGAATATCCTTGAGAGCTGGTTTAGTTATGGCAAATTTCTTCAACATGTGGATGTCATTTAAGTATTTAATTTCTCCATTATAAATGTATCAGTTTAGCTGGATACAGGATCCTAGGTTGAAAGTTATTTTGTTTCAGGAGATTAAAAGTCAATGAGCATCCTCTTTTAGCTTGAAAGGTTTGAGCCAAGAGATCTGCAGTTATTCTAATATTCTTCCCCTTGTATTCCTCATCTTCCCTCTGGTTGCTTTCAGGATTTTCTCCTTCGAATTAACTTTAGTAAAATTGATTATGATGTGCCTGGGGGACATCTTATTTGGGTTGAGTCATGCTGGGGTTCTAAAACTGTCTGCTATCTGAATTTCAGAATCTTTTGGCATGTCTGGAAAGTTCTCTTTCATAATCTTATGAAGAAGAGACTCTGTGCCTTGTGAGGCCACTTTGTCACTTTCAGGGATCCCTATAAAGTGAATGTTGCTTTTCTTAGAATTATCCCAGAGCTCTCTGAGAGAATGATCTGCTTTTTCCCTCCATTTCTCTTTCTATTTGAATGTTTGGGAGCATTTGAAAGCTTTGTCTTCAATATCAGAACTCCTTTCTTCTGTTTGCTCCATTCTGTTACTGAGGGATTCTTCTGTATTTCTCAGATCTTTGAGGGCTACAAAATCTTGTATCAATGTGTCAAAATCTTTGATCATTTAGTCTTTGAATTCCTTGACTTCTTGAGACAATTTTTAAAATGCTCCCTGAATTTTGAAATCCAACTTTTCCTCTATTTTATTGATCTTATTAGCAATGCAAATTCTGAATTTGGTTTCTGACATCTCAAGCCATCTGTTTTTGCATAGGACTTCAGTTGTGTCTGCTGAATTGTTCCTTGGTGGGGGGGGGGGGGTTGATCTGCTCTGGTTGTTCATGTTGCCTGAGCTTTTCCACTGATTCCACCCCATAATTATTTTGCACCATTTGGCAAGATGAGCAGATAAGGATAAGTTGGGTTAGGGGTTCTAGGAGTAGTGATTGTCCAGTCCTTTGAAAGCTGGGACTGGCGTCTGTACCTCTTCCCCTAGAGTTTTGTCAAGGATCTGTACAGTGCTATTGCCTGAGGAACTGGGGACCTTATTAGTGTGGTGCGGTTAAGTAGCTCTCTCTTGTTTTCAGCTGGTCTCTGTCTTACCCTATAGAATCAGTTACTCTGGGTTGAAGTCTGAGCTGTTGACTTATACCAGCACTTAAGTCACCCCGCACCCATAGGCAGCAATTGGAAAAGGAAAATCAAACCTTCCCACTACCACACACCCAGGGTACCCCTTTGATAGTTCTCAGGTGATTGGCCCAGTTGAAGAGGTCTCAATCAATTGTCCCAGTCAGCATTGGCTTCTGGTAGGAGAGTTCAAAAGTTCTCCAGCAACTAGATAGCAGGAGTCTGTTAGCAGCTCTAGTATAATTCATTCTGGTGCTCCATGAGATCAGAGGGACCCTCCTCCCAGCAAATAAATTGGTCTGAGAAGGTTGATGCCTCCTTCCCCACCTTGCACCTCTGTCACACCCAGTCACTGGTAACCCTGCATGGCTGTGATCTAGTTCCCTTCAATAAGCAGATGCTCCAAGGAGATCTGAGTCTCCTCAGCCAGGCCACCACTCTCTGTCACTATTTGGCAGGGGGAGGTGAGGCCTGACAACCTCGGGTACTTGATAGGGCTGGGGTGATTCACTCAGTTCCAGCCCTGTCCCTGATTGATATTGTTGACAGAACAGAACAATTTTGCAGAATTTGCTTCTGTCCTGGCTATTTTCCCCCTTTGTCTCAGCTTTGATCCCCTGAGTGCTGGGTGTGTCTGAAACTCAGTAAAGCAGTCCTCTGGGTCAACCCTGCCCTGGGAATCTGCTGTCTCTGCATGCGTATTCTTATCCCCACGCTCTGCCCAGTTTGGTTCTGCCTCAGGCATACCCTTTACTCCCGGAGCCTGTGTTCTGTCCCAGATCTGTTCCTCTAGTGGCCACCACTAGTGAAGCTGCCCAGCCTCCCTGGGTTGCCCAGAGAGACTAGGAGTGTTCCTTCAAAATATCCTCAGGGATATGAGCCCTACCATCACTGTTCCCGCCACTGCAGGTGCCTCGGGATACCGCCTCTCCCTCAGCTGATTATCTTCTCCTTACTCCCGAGCCAGAAAGTCAGCACAGATCAGCAACAGTCCATGTCCTGTCTACACTCCTCTAGAAAATGCCCAGAATCTGGATTCCATGGGGGACAGACTTCCAGGTCTCAGGGTGAGAGTGGAGGGGAGTGCCAGGAGTTCAAAATTGTAGGTAAAGCATATATACAGTTTTATGCCTGGCAGGAGAGTGCCATGGCACCCTAGTAGGGAAAGGTGCTCTGATTTTTAGAAGGTCTACTGTGGGACAAAATGGGAGGGCATTTGAATTCGGCTCACTTGTTTGTATGGAGGTATAGAGTATACTGTGAGCTGTTCTTATGGGGGAGGGGACTCCCGTCCGTTTGGTGATGGATTCTGCATATTTTGTTTGTGTTCTTCAGGTTGCAGGTCACCTCAGCAGGGTTGATGTGTGTTCTTTGACCATCTCTTTTGGTTCAGATCTGAACCATTGGCTTTCTTACTAAATTTCTGTCCTTTAACTCTCTTTCTGGATGGGAGCCTCTGTGGAAAGCTGGCTACAGACTGCCATCTTGGCCCTGCCACCCCAGTTTCATATTTTAAGTGTGCATGTGAATGTATGTGCTTTAAGTTTAAAATATTTTAAACTTTCTACTTAATTATAATGTCATATACAGAAAGTGCCAAAAATGTATGCATATTTTAAGAAAGGCAAAAACCATATTAAAATTATAATACTCATGTCACGTTTGACTCCTGCATTTATGAGAGATAAAAGATAAAATTTACAAAATGACAAATGTTATCAGTATGTTAAGTATTACAATCTGAATACAGCTTTTTCTTTCTTAATATGTGCATACCCTTTTAGCAACTTCTGTATTATTCTTTAAGCTTTATATTGCAGCTAACTAAAAAAATAGGAAGCCTGTAGGTCTATTTCTGATTCTGTCAAAAAGTGCTTTATGGGTGGCTACGCACAAAGTAGCGGGGATCGTAATAAAATCTAAATTCCTCCCTATGCCCCACAAGATTCTTGGTCATCTGGGCCTGGCTTATGCTTTTGATCTCACCTCCCATCAACTCCCTACATCACTAGCCTTCACCTCACTCTTGTATGTTTGCTGTCCCTCATATCCTCTGCTCGTCCCAGCTTGGGGCTTTGGAATTCTCTACTTCATGCTTTTCACTTACTAGCTAAGAACATCATTGAGAGAACTTCCCCTGACTATCTTATTTAAAAAGATAGTTTGGGTCAACCTATCTCAGTCACTATCCCATTGCCCTGCTTTACTTTTTTTCTAATATTAACCATTATGTGACTTTATTTTATGCATCTAATTACATGTTTATTGTCTCTTCCACCAGAAGGTAAGTGCAGGGTCCCTGCTTGTTTTACTTGTGCTGTATCTACAGTGTCTAGAATAGTGACAGGCACAGCATAGGTGCTCAATGAATATTTGTTGTTGGAAGTACCAATGCCACTATAAAATTTTTGCAGATTCTTGGGGATTTATGTTTGCCTAGTGGCCTAAGACTATAGTCCCCAGCCATCAGGTACCAGTCTGTGGCATGTTAGGAAAGCCAGCAGAGCAAGAGGTGAGCAGCAGGGAGTAAGTGAAACTTCTTCTGTATTTACAGCTGTTCCCCATCACACTTTAGCTCCACCTCCTGTCAAATCTTCCCCTACCCTTCATCTGTGGAAACATTGTCTTTCATGAAACTGACCTAAGAGAATAAGAGAGAAGAAATAAAAAAGAAACATATCAGAGTTATTTTCAACAACATCATACACAATTAACCCTTGAATAATGCTAGAGACAGGAGCACTGACCACCTCCCACAGTGAAAATATGTGCATACCTTTTGACTGCTCTACCCAGACTTAACCACTGAATAGCCCACTGTTGAATGGAAGCCTGACTGATAACATAATATTATGCAGCCTTAAAGAAAGATGGGGACTTTACCTCTTTCATGTTTACATGGATGTAGCTGGAACTTACTCTTCTTAGCAAAGTATCTCAAGAATGGAAGAAAAAGTATCCAATGTACTCAGCTCTACTATGAAGCTAATTTATAGCTTTCATATGAAAGCTATAACCCAATTATAGCCCAAGAATATGGGGAAAAGGGCAAGGGAGGGGAGGGGAGGGGAAGAGGGGTGGGGGAAGGGTAATTGGTGGGATCACACCTATGGTGCATCTTAGAAGGAAACAGGTGAAACCTACTGAATGCAGAATATAAATGTCTGAACACAATAACTAAGAAAATGCCATGAAGGCTATGTTAACCAGTTTGATGAAAATATTTCAAATTGTATATAAAACCAGCACATTGTACCTCATGATTGCATTAATGTACAAAACTATGATTTAATAAAAAAATAGAAATTTTGTATATGTATTACATACTGTATTCCTACAATAGGGGGAATTGTAGAGAAAAGAAAATATTGTTAAGAAAATAATAAGGAAGACAAAATATATGTACTATCCATGAAGAGGAAGTGGCTCATTGTAAGGACCTTCATTCTGCTGTCTTCACATTGAGGAGCTTGAGAAGGAGGAGGAAGGGTAGGGTTGCTCTTGCTGTCTTTGGGTGGCCAAGGAATGAGAAACTCTGTGCATTTGTCTGTGTACCTGTGCAGTTCAAACCCTTGTTGTACAAGGGTCAGCTGTAATGACTATTTTAATTTACTGTACTGATAAATATGAAAATGATGCTAGTTGGATTATTGGTTGTTTTCTTTTCCTCTTGGTTGTTTTCTTTTCCTCTTGATTGCTAAGATAGTTGAATTAATTCCACTCCTGCTTTAATTTCCACCATTAGATTAAACCAACCCAGGTTGAGGAGTAATTTATTTTCTTTAGGAGGACTAGTTTGCTTTATTTGTAAATGTTGGTTTGTTTATTTTACAGTTTTATTTTTAATTATATTTTATGTTTGTAAATAAACTCCTTAATCTACTTTAGATCTTTTTTGTGTCACTATCCAAAGTCAGCATGCATGTGAGTTTGGACATATGAGTTTTGAGAGGTTGCTAAGGTGAATAGAACCATAACTGTTCCATGTAACAGGTGGGGTTATGGGAATCAGAAAGAAAGGGCAAGGTGAGAAGAGCAGGAGGGACAGCTGAAGGCAATAAAATCCTTTCCTGTGTCTTTTTCTCCATGACTGTCAGAGCGTCCATAAGTAGTGCCTACTGTGCTCATGGACATTGAGGTGAAAATGAAGGCAGAAACAAAGTTTCTGTCTGTTTTGATGCATGGAAGTGAGCACCACAGGGAAAACACATCTAGAAGAAGAAGGGAGTAAGCAAACATAAATCCCTAGGAATCTGCCAATGTCTTATGGTTGCATTGAAACTTTCAAAGAGTGTAGAATAAGAGTCCCCGCCCATCTGATCTAGGTTTTAAGGGTCATGTGGGTTAGGGATATATGTAAGTGTAGACAACACAAACAACCAACAAGGACTGAAACATATGCATTCATTATTAAAGTGCTACTTCAAAGTAAGGATAATGTCTCTCCTCATTCATTTCTGACTTCCAGCTTTAGAACCTTGGGAATGGGTGAAGAGTTTGCTGCTAAGGCTCCTTTATATGTAAGTTTAGCAGATTGGTAGGTCTTGACCCAGCATGATTGAATAGAACCTAAAAGGTGACTTTGTCTGGATCTGATTTGCTTTCTATCCTTAGACTATTCTAACTCTAGGAGGTAAGTCTCCCAGCTGTGAAATTCTTATCTGTTCTCTAGTATGGCACAGCAAGTGCATTCCCAACACCAGCTCCTGCATGTACCGGATGCTAACTCAATTTCGTGTCTATTCCTAGCCATATACCTTCATAAACTGTTATTACTTGACTACTTTGCTTTTTTCCCATCAAGTCAGTTGGCTCTTTAGCAGTAGAGTCTTTTGTAAACTATTTTTCCTATCATATGTTTATTTCAGCCAGTTAGGACAAGGTGATTTGTATCTCAGAGATGCTCCAGCCCTTAAACTTTATGTACTTTTCCAAAGGCTTTACATAGCTTAAGATGTTTCCCTATGGAAATGGCTACACAACATTCATCTACATAGACTGGTGAATGCTTCAGTATATGTACATGGGGAAGCAATCCTGGGTAGAAACAACCAGGCTATAGCCTTTGCGAGTTCTGTGGTATGTGATCTCATTGACAATGACCATTTTCATTAATTGTCCTCCATGGTCCAGTTAATCTTGTTGTTGTTGCCAGTACCCATGTCAGTCATGATGGCTTGTTCCTGAAGAAAAACATGATAGTGCATGGATCATATAACTCATAAATTTTGTTGAAGTCAGGCACTTCCATAACATCTACAAGATACAAAACTGCAAAAATGTTTGACCTTTTCAGTTATACTGTGTAGAGCCACATCCATCCTCATACAAGTAGGATCCCAATTGTGCCCAAATGGAATGACAATGAAAACATGACCTGATGTGGGAGCAGATGTGGCATCCTGGAGACTGAACTGGAGGTTTCTGAACAGGGACATGCCCCCTTTTGAAAATGTATTTTACTAATCTAGGCAACATTTCCATACCTAATTTCAGCTTTGGCCCTCATCTTCCACTGTTCCCCTCACCCCCATGTTGGGTATGTCTCCTGATCTTAGTGTTGCTTTCCAGATCTTTGTTGCTTTTTCCTTGTCAGAAAATGTGCTTGGACATAAGATCATTTTCAGAGCTTGATTCTCAGCTGTCTTTGTAAATATTTCTAGTGACTGGGAGGACTGAGTTCTAACCAGGCATATATCATGTTATTGAGACTATACTATGTTCCAACCTGATTACCCCCATTTTACAGGTAAGGAAAGTGAAGCTTGGAGAAGTCAAAGACACATGGTTAATTAGTGGCAGCGCTCAGATTCCAACCCAGAGCTACCTTATTACTTGCCCTCTGTTTTGTCTTTTGTACCACATGACATCAATTTAAGTGTAATACAAATCACATAACTTCTTTAGGTCTTACTTTACCACTTTTACAATAAGTAGGGCAGGATTAAGTGAAGGAGATATACACTCCCTTTTAAAGTGTATCTAAAGTTTATAAATTTTGAGGCTTAAGCTCCTTACCTTCTATGGTTGATCATTTCTAAAGATCACAGATGCTTTCCAAATTAGAGTGGAGTACAGAAAGCAAAGCCACTGTGGGTATTTTAGACAGAATGTGATTTAATGCAGGGGATTATGTGCTTACAAAATTAGTGGGAGCACTGAGGAGTAAGGATTAGGACTATTCACGGTTTGGGCCAGACCATCGGGCAGCAGCTGCAGCACTTCTGTGGTCCTGCAGCTGTTGTCAGAACTGCCTCTGGACGTTCACAAGATGGGTTATGTGACACTGGAACCCTGTATGTGACCCATGCTATAGTGTGGAAATGGTGTGTGCCCCCCAAAACTCATGTTGAAATTTGATTCTCAAATGCAGCAGTGTTGAAAGGTTGGTGCCAGTGGGGGGTGTTTGCCCTCCTTCAAGGATGTATGAGTTCTCACCTCTTCCACAAACAGCAAGTTGTTGAAAAGAATCTGGTTCCCTTGTTTCTTTCTCTTGCTTCCTCTCTTGCCACATGATCTCTAAAAACACCAGCTCCTCTTTCACTTTCCACCATGAGTGGAAGAACGATGAGGTCCTTATCTGATGCAGCCATCCAATCTTGGACTCCTGAGACCCCAGAATCATAAGCCAAATAACCTTTTTTTCCTTTATACGTTACCCAGCCTCAAGTATTCTGTTATAGCAACACAAAATAAACTTGGACCAAAATGAACTAAAACAGCTTGTCATTGGTTCCATCTCCTTTTCCTAACTCTAAATCTCAGGCAAATGAATCTAACTGATAGAACCTAATTTGTGTCCACAATGCTGGTTGCTAAGGAGTCTAGGAATTGTTAACTCCAGCTTGCCTGATTTTGCAGAACAAGGAAGGAGGGTTAAATGGAGACTAAGCAAATAAAACCATGCTCCCTTGACTTCTAAATGTCATCTGCCTTTCCACTACTTAGCCTGCAGTAGCACATCTCTGAGATCCCAATTTCTTGTCAAGTTCATTATAAAGTTATATTACCAAAGGTGATTTTTTTTTTTTTTTTTGCCTCCTGAAGGAATAGCATGTTCCCTGACTGATGAATATAAAATTCAGGCATTCGGAAAGGCATGCTAACCTCATATTGTCATCAGAATACAGAAAACAGACTTGAAATGGGATCATTCATAAATATGAATGGTCATTTTAGGTACATTAAAATTTCTAAAAACATCCACATTTTCCCTTAGGAGAGACTTTAGAGATATAATAAACTCTGTAGAAGTCTTCTTTAGGAGGAGATTCCAAAAGTAGATTTCCTTCTCAGGGCAAGAAATACACTGTTCTGATATGGACATGTGGGTTATGTTACAGTGCACAATTGCTCTCTCCTCACTGAAGAAAAAAAAAAAAGCTGATTCTGCAACTGAGTGTGGCCTGAAAGAGCTTGTCCATGTGGAAGACACAAGCCTGGCCTTAACCACTTTTCCCTTTGCACAGCCGTATTCTCTAGGAGGCCACAAAGACAGCATGTTAATTCAAACTTTTCAAAACCATGAAACCACTGAATATCTCAATATCTACATGTGGATTCTCATTTGCCTACTCTGTGTTAACAGAGAAACATTTGGTTTTAAACAAGACTTTATTTAAGGGGAAAAAGTATATAGGATTACATTTGAAAATGTAATTACTGAAAAGATAAACCATATGCTGGTAGTTTTTGTTTTACCTCTTTTTCACAGAGGTCTGCTTTCAAGAGTTCATTTGGAGGTATATGGAAATTCTAATTCTATGACCAAGCTAGGTAAGCCAAGCACAGCTTACTCACCATCATATGTGTTTACATTTTGATGTAGTTGCTGCCAAAATATCTTATAGTCCAGTAATAGAGTCTTGCTAAAAACGAGCACAAAATAATTGGCTCAGAGATATAAGCTTGAGCTTCCACACCTGCTTCCCTCCTCTTCTCATTGCCACCTTCCTCCTGTAAGATGGGATAAAGGGATGTTATCATCAGTATACAGTTATCACCAGTTACCTGTGACTACAGGTGGGAGGGCCCAGAAAGAGATAATAAGAATTGTGTCTTTTGGTTTCTTTGACTTCAAGTTGAGCAGGTTTTGTCCATGCCACAGTAAAACTAGGAACAAGGGTAAATAGCCAGATTGGACACTCACAGATATTAAAATCCATTATAGATCAGCCAAAATCTTTTATGAATGCTTGTTCTCCTAAGCAGAGTTCTGCTAATGAATGCTAAGCAGAATTGGTAACCTTTCTCCAAAGGGGAAATCAAGAATAGCAATTTCTACCTATTGCAAATTTACCTGTTAATTTGTATGTGTACGACTGTTGAGTTCTTTTTAGTAAAGGTAATATCTCAAAATGTTTGAGGTTGTTAAGGACTACTAATACCCCCAGCCTCACCACAAGGTTATATAGAAAGCAATTACTGAAAAATTTCATAATTGATCTAGACATTTCTTACTTTATGAGTAAGAACAAGTAGTGTTATCTGTCCTAATAAGCCCAACAAAGTCTCAGTTCTCTCTTCTTTTAGTTGCTCTGACCAACATCATGCAAGAAAGGTTATCCTAAGGAAAAGGAGATAGCATTAGAGATCTAGCCTTCTGTAACCTATTAGCAGCAACCAGAAATCTTTCTAAACCAGGAATTGGCTATAGAACTATAGTAAGGAAAATTGTCAGAGCCTTTTAAATGGACCAAAAGTTTAGCAGGTGTTTTCAGTAGAAAACTATGCATTATTTAGAGTGTATATTTTCTGGTTATTTGAGTCTATGGGGTTTCTGCCTGTCACTGTTTTTGAGCTGCTTTACAATTGTATAAGATATAGACAACTAATGGTAATGCACATAATTCCTTTCTGTACACATGAAAATAAATTCTGTCTAGTGGAGGTTAAGTTGACTTCCCTTCACTTCAGCAAAAGAGCCAAGTTTGGCACCTATTAAATAATTACAGCATTACTGATGGGCTCATGTATTTGTCTGGTGTTAGAGATCTTCTTTGAATAAATTGTAACGTCTCTTCTGAATTCCCTATTATTTAATGAGTAATATAAAATTTTTGATATATGTTCATTTTATATTATAAAGAGTCATGGTTTTACCTATTTTAAAAATTTATCCTAACCACCATCCTTAAAGGCTAATTTGGACCTGGTTGGATTCCTCTAGGCTGTTCACTGATGAGTGAGGAGTGAATTCAAAATATTTCCTCCAATTTCCAATTTTCCTCTCTTAAATACCTTCAATTTTATAAAATATTTTTTCCAATCTTTATATATTTAAGTTTCACTAATAAATGCCCAATTGTAACAAATATCATTCTAAATACTGATTTTAAATTTTTGTGATATATTATATTAATTATCAAACCCTTGGGAGTGGATCAAGATATAAATGATAGAAGTGCTTATAGTGGCCAAGTGTGGCTTTCTCATGAAATGCTAGTTGGTTTCCCTGGAGTATAGATTTTTAGTCAAAAAAAATGACTGTCTGAAATCTCAAGTTTAAATGAAATAGCATATTAAGTATCATAATATCTGTGATGAAATATTTTAACATAAATTACTAACATCATACATTGTCCTTTAAAGAAAGTAAGAAAAATATCCCTAGTTGAACATCTTACGTTCTAATAGTACATTAGTTCATGTAATCATTAAGCGCAATTTAAATTTAAATGTAATTTAAGCATTCACATTTCTAGAAGATAAAAAGTTGATGAAATCTGAGTTCTGATAACCTGAGTATAATATATCTATTAACAGACATCTGCAGGAAAAATGTGCTTATTCGATCTTAATATAAGTGTATTTTTTTAAAGATAGAAAGGAAGGAAAGAATTGTACAAAGTAGGTAGTGATTTGCATATATTAATAGTGTTTTGCTTTTATATACCATGCTAACCATTTTGAAGTGAATTTGTGACTCAACAAGAGTGGGACCAAAGCAGCTAAACAGAATTTCAAGATAATTCAGCTAAGATGAACCCTAAGGTTAAGCAACTTCTTCTTTACTGAAACATCTATAGTATGAAGGGAGGTAGGGAAAGAACATTTAAAGAGAAGGACATCAATTTCCTGTGAATTTCCTAGGCCTCAATCCCATGACAGGACTATATCCATTCATTGATACATTCATTCACCTTGCCCCTGGTGGAAGGGACTGTATTCATTTGTTTCCTGGCCAAGGAACCCCTACACCTATATATACCCTGAGACTAAAGACCTAAAGGAGGAGATGGGGAAAGACTGGGAGAGAAACGGAGAGAGCGTCTCTCTCCCCA
This sequence comes from Arctocebus calabarensis, assembly GCA_963573935.1. NCBI lineage: Eukaryota > Metazoa > Chordata > Mammalia > Primates > Lorisidae > Arctocebus > Arctocebus calabarensis. The sequence continues at coordinate 943 of CAUYON010211266.1, read as the reverse complement.
CCAGAATTTTCTCCCTCTAACAGGTGCCTTGATGTTTTCTGTATTCTTTTCTGTGAATAAATTCTGTCTTAAAAAAAAAGAAAAAAAAGAAAAATAAGAATTCAGCTTGTCTTAGAAGATTATGGAAATGCTGATGCTAAGCCTTGAACACTTAGAGGAATCTTACCATTTGAAGAGGAAAACATTGGATATTTTTCTAACGTACTATATCAAATTAGAAGATACCAGTCAAGTAATTGAAATTGTCCATTCTTTGCACAAGTGCGACAGCTGTTGCTCTTTGGTGCTGGTCCCTTTCTTTTCTGTGTCACTCACACATCTATACTGTTATTCACATTTCATCCCCCAGTCCTCTCTACCTATAATCTCTGTTATTTTGCTGTCGAGTCCTTATGCCTCATTAGTCATGTTTGACACCTGCACCTAATACCTTTTCACTGACAATGCAGGACAGCTTCTGGTGAGAACTGATATTTTCAACAGAGGCCTCTGATTGTGCACCTAAGGTGTGATGTGGGGGTCACAGTGGCTCCTCTTAACCCATTCAGTAAGCTGCTTCATTAAGTGTCTCTAAACTTGGCTCCATTAAAGACTGGGCATGTGGCTAGTAAAAGCTTGAGGAGGGAATATAAGCAGAAGGAAACAAAAATAGTTTATAAAGCTTTAATATTTAATCTATGTACTCAGGGTCCTATGTACTCTTACCTGCAAGGTAAGATGAGAAACAACTAAGTACAGAGGAAAGTATTATGGAGATTTTTATAACTGAACCTAAAATTCATGACATTAAATTAATGAAAATCTCAGATTTACAAATTCAAATGTTTTTTTTTTTTTGAGACAGAGCCTCAAGCTGTCACTCTGGATAGAGTGCTGTAGCATCACAGCTCACAGCAACCTCCAATTCCTGGGCTCAAGTGAGTCTCCTGTCTCTGTCTCCCAA
>CAUYON010211264.1:0-11182 GCA_963573935.1 Arctocebus calabarensis | reverse complement strand
CACAGCTCACAGCAACCTCCAATTCCTGGGCTCAAGCGAGTCTCTTGCCTCCGCCTCCCAAGTAGCTGGGACTACAGGCGCCCGCCACAACGCCTGGCCATTTTTTGGTTGCAGCCATCATTGTTGTTTGGTGGGCCCAGGCTGGATATGAACCCGCCAGCTCAGATGTACGTGGCTGGCGCCTTAGCCCGCTGAGCCACGGGCGCCGAGCCAGTGTTTAAACTTTAGAGGCACTGCCAAATGGTTTTCCAAAGCAGCTACACCATTTTACATTCCTACCATCATTTTATAGAGGTTCCAATCTTTGCCAATAGTTGTCATTATCTAGATCAGTGGTTCTCAACCTTCCTAATGCCATAGCCCTTTAATACACTTCTTGTGGGTCACAACTCACAGGTTGAGAACCACTGATCTACACAGTTTGTTGTCATTATGTACTTATAGTCGTCCTAGTGGGTGTGAAGTGGTGTGTCATTCTCATCTTGAATTGTATGTCTTTGATGGCTAACAAGTATCTTTTTTTTTGTAGAGACAGAGTCTCACTTTATCACCCTTGGTAGAGTGCCATGGCATCACACAGCTCACAGCAACCTCCAACACCTGGGCTTAGGCAATTCTCTTGCCTCAGCCTCCTGAGTAGCTGGGACTACAGGCGCCCACCACAACGCCAAACTATTTTTCTGTTTTGCAGTTCTGCCAAGGCTGGGTTTGAACCTGCCACCTTCGGTATATGGGGCCGGTGCCCTACTCGATGAGCCACAGGCGCCGCCCATTCTTTTCATGTACTTATTGGGGATTTGTATATAAATTGATTTTTTTTTAATTTTAACAATCCTAAAATAAAATTGTAATTTATCCTATTTCTCCCTAGATGATGGAAACACAATCAGAGAAATTATCACCATCAGAAAATAGAAAAAGAAATGCTGTTAGAGAAGAAAATAAAAGACAGTTATATGGATGGTCAGGTACACTTTTAGAAAAAATAGAGGGACTACCAGGAAAAAAGGGAAAGACTTCAGAGCTACAGATTTCTGCAGAATGTAGTACAGATACATTACTGATCAAAGAGAACATGAGTTTATCACCTTGTTCCATGTCAACCATAGCTGATAAATTTCAAGAGCAACTGGAAGCGAAAAGATCTGAAGACTCCATTGTACAAGTTATGCTTTCTGCAGATCCAGGTACATGGCCCCGAGTTTTGGATACTAAACAACGGGACACTCTTGTTGAAAAGGATCCACCTCAAATAAGAAATTTTAACTTTCCAAAAGACAATACAGGGAGGAAGTTTTCAGAAACTTATTATACACGCATTCTTCCAAATGGTGAAAAAACCACTAGATCCTGGTTACTTTATTCAACCTCAAAAGATTCTGTGTTTTGTCTACATTGCAAGCTCTTTGGGGAAGGAAAAAATCAACTGAAAAATGAGAATGGGTGTAGAGATTGGCAGCATTTATCACATATTCTTAGTAAACATGAAGAAAGTGAAATGCACATCAACAATAGTGTTAAATATTCAAAATTAAAATCTGATCTGAAAAAAAATAAAACAGAACACAGATTATGTGAAGATGAGAAAAATGATGGTGTGCTGTTGTTGTACACATAATATACTTGATTTGGTTTTGGGGTCTTAACTCAGCAAAAAATCTGTACCATAATAGTCAATAACTAATGTGTTAAAAGGCTCCTATACAGAGTAAACTGGAACAGTTCATTAGCAATAAGTATAATTGCAAAGGATATTTTTATTCCAAATCTAAAACTAATTGGATTTAATAGTCATTAATGCATATTTTTAATAAGGGCAATTATTAATTTTCTCTGCCTATAAATGTAGTACACCTTCTTAAAATTGGCATTTGAAAACTGCCATTTGGCTCAGCACCTGTAGCTCAAGCGGCTAAGGTGCCAGCCACATATACTGGAGCTTGCAGGTTCGAATCCAGCCCAGACCTACCAAACAACAATGACAACTACAACCAAAAGATAGCCAGGTGCTGTGGTGGGCGCCTGTAATCCCAGCTACTTGGGAGGCTGAGGCGAGAGAATCACTTAAGCCCAGGAGTTGGAGGTTGCTGTGAGCTATGATGCCATGGCACTCTACCCAGGGCAACAGCTTGAGACTGTCTCAAAAAAAAAAAAGCTGCCATTTGACAAATTTGATTAATCCTCTGTTCTAGGCTCAGTGCCCTGGAACACAGCGGTTACGGCGCCAGCCAGTAAGGCTGGCAGGTTCAAACCCAGCCCAGGCCAGCTAAACAACAATGACAACATCAACAAGAAAATAGCTGGGAGTTGTGCCAGGTGCCTGTGGTCCCAGCTACTTGGGAGACTGAGGCAAGAGAATCACTTAAGCCCAAGAGTTTGAGGTTGCTGTGAGCCGTGATGCCATGACACTCTACCGAGGGCAACATAGTGAGGCTCTGTCTCAAAAAAAAATACTCTGTTCTAATTGTCTTATAAGAGGAAAGAAAACTTCAAATTTTTAATCAGTACCAATTTGAATAAGATTTTTGTGAACAAGCATTCTCAACATTATTAAGTAAATAAAAACATTTAAACAGGATCTGAAACTATAGCTTTTTGCCATTAAACCAAATATTTCTGATTTATTTCTTTTGAACAATATGTTCTTTTTATTTGCATAATATAGGATCATTTGTTATATATTTTATTGGTTCTATTCTTGTAATTCAAATTATAAATGTTTTAGCTTTTATTGCTGTTTGAGAACTATAAGCATAAAGTATACATACCTATTTTTAAATTGGTACAAATATGAAAAAATAAAAATATATTGTTAACCCTCAGGTATTATGGATTACTTTTTTCCCTATGAAAGGAGACTACTAGTTTGAAATTTGGGAACACAAATGAAGATCTACCTTTTTTTTGGAAATAGAGTCTCACTTTGTCACCCTTGGTAGAGTGCTGTGGTGTCATAGCTCACAGCAACCTCAAACTCCCGGGCTCAAGCGGGTCTCTTGCCTCAGCCTCCTAAGTAGCTGGGACTACAGGCACCCACCACAACACCCGGCTATTTTTTGTAGAGGTGGGATCTCACTCTGGCTCAGGCTGATCTTAAATCTGTGAGCTTAGGCAATCCACCTGTCTCCGCCTCCCAGAGTGCTGGAATTATAGGCATGAGCCACCATACCTGGCTTAAGGATCTAAAATTTTTTTTTTTTTTTGGCAGTTTCTGGCCAGAGCTGGATTTGAACCCACCAGCTCCAGCATATGGTGCCGGCGCCCTACTCCTTTGAGCCACAGACGCCGCCCAAGGATCTAAATTTTTTAAGATGATCAGTCTGGGTGGTACCTGTGGCTCAAAGGAGTAAGGCACCGGCCTCATTTGCTGGAAGTGACGGGTCAAACCCAGCCCTGGTTAAAAACTGCAAAAAAATAAAAAAGATCAGTCAATGTTTCTATCACCATATATTTAGTAATTATCCTTTCTTTCTTTCTCCCTTTCCTTTCTTTATCTTTTTATTTTTCAAGTCAGAGTCTCACTTTGTCACCCTGGGTAGAGTACCATGGTGTCATAGCTCACAGCAACCTCAAACTCGTGGGCTCAAGCAATCTTATCTCAGCCTCCCAAGTAGCTAAGATTATAGGTGTATGTTACCATGCCCCGGTAACTCTTTTTTTTGTTTTTTTTTTTTTTAGACAGAGCCTCAAGCTGTCACCCTGGGTAGACTGCTGTGGCGTCACAGCTCACAGCAACTTCCAAATTCTGGCCCGATAACTCTTAAAAACATTTTTTATACAGATGAGGTCTTGCTGTATAGCTGCCTGCCACTACACCTGGCTAGTTTTTCTATTTTTTCTTTTTTTTTTTGGCTAGGGCCGGGTTTGAACCCGCCACCTCTGGTATATGGGGCCGGTGCCCTACTCCGTTGAGCCACAGGAGCCACCCTAGTTATCCTATTTTTAATAGACACAAGGTCTCACTCTTGCTCAGGCTGGTCTCAAACTCATGAGCTCAAACAATCCACCTGCCTCAGCCTCCCAGAGTGATAGGATTACAAGCATGAGCCACCGGCCTGGCCATTCTTTTTTTTTTTTTTTTTTTTTTGAGACAGAGCCTCAAGCTGTCGCCCTGGGTAGCAGCAACCTCCAACTCTTGGCTTAAGTGATTCTCTTGCCTCAGCCTCTCAAGTAGTTGGGACTACAGGCACCTGCTACAACGTCGGGCTGGTTGTAGTTGTCGTTGTTTGGCAGGCCTGGGCTCAGGCTGGATTCAAACCCACCAGCTCTGGTGTATATGGCTGGTGCCTTAGCCACTTGAGCTATAGGCACCAAGCCTATTTTTTTTTTTTTGAGACAGAGCCTCAAGCTGTCACCCTGGATAGAGTGCTGTGGCATCACAGCTCACAGCAACCTCCAATTCCTGGGCTCAAGCGAGTCTCCAAGTAGCTGGGACTACAGTCACCCGCCACAACGCACAGCCATTTTTTGGTTGCAGCCATCATTGTTGTTTGGCGGGCCCGGGCTGGATTCGAACCTGCCAGCTCAGGTGTGCGTGGCTGGCGCCTTAGCCCGTTGAGCCACAGGCACCAAGCCCTCTTTTTTTTTTTTTTTTTTTTTTTTTAAGAGATAGAGTCTTCTGCTGTTGCCTAGGCTGGAGAGCCATGGCATAATCACTATTACTTCTAACTCTAGCAATCTTCATACCTCAGCCTCCTGAGTAGCTAAGATTACAGGTGTATGTTATCATGCCCAGCTAACTTTTTTTGAGACAGAGGCTCAAGCTGTCACCCTGGACAGAGTTCAATGGCATCACAGCTCACAGCAACCTCCAATTCCTGGGCTCGAGCGAATCTCCTGCCTCTGCCTCCCAAGTAACTGGGACTACAGGCACCCGCCACAATGCCCAGCCATTTTTTGGTTGTGGCCATCATTGTTGTTTGGTGGGCCTAGGCTGGATTCAAACCTGCCAGCTCAGGTGTACGTGGCTGGTGCCTTAGCCACTTGAGCCACAGGCGCCGAGCCCCAGCTAACTCTTAAAAGCATTTTTTTGCACAGATGAGGTCTCGCTGTGATTCCCAGGCTAGTCTCAAACTCCGGGGTTCAATCCCTCCTGCCTTGGCTTCACAAAGTGCTGGGATTACAAGCCTGAGCCACTGTGTTTGGTCCACTGATATATATATATATATATATTTTTTTTTTTTTTTTTTTTTTTTTTTAAATTTTGAGACAGAGTCTCTTTCCCTCTGAGTAAGAGTGCTGTGGTGATACCTCACAGCAACCTCAAACTCTTGGGCTCAAAGCATTCCTTTTGCCTCAGCCTCCTGAGTAACTAGGACTATAGACACCCACCACAACACCCAGCTGGGTTTTGTTTTGAGTTTTCTTTTTTTCTAAGACCAAGTCTCAGGCTCGGCACCTGTGGCTCAAGGGGCTAAGGCGCCAGCCACGTACACCTGAACTGGCGGGTTCGAATCCAGCCTGGGCCCGCCAAACAAAAATGATGGCTGCAACCAAAAAATGGCCGGATGTTGTGGCAGCAACTGTGGTCCCAGCTACTTGGGAGGCGGAGACAAGAGACTTGCTTGAGCCCAGGAATTGGAGGTTGCTGTGAGCTGTGATGCCACAGCACTCTGTTCAGGGTGACAGCTTGAGGCTCTGTCTCAAAAAAAAAAAAAAAAAAAAGACCAAGTCTCATCTGTTGCCCTGACTAGGGTGCCATGGCATCATCCTAGTCCACAGCAACCTCAAACTCTTGGGCTCAATTAATCCTCTGCCTCAGTCTCCCAAGTAGCTGGGACTACAGGCACCTGCCATCATATTTGACTAGTTTTTCTATTTTTAGTAGAGATGGGGGTATCACTTTCCCTTAGGCTGTTTTTGTTTTTTGAGACAAAGCCTCAAGCTGTCACCCTGGGTAGAGAGCTATGGCATCACAGCTCACAGCAACCTCCAACTCCTGGACTCAAGCCATTCTCCTGCCTCTGCCTCCCAAGTAGCTGGACTACAGGTGCCCGCCACAACACCTGGCTATTTTTTTGTTGCAGCCTTCGTTTGGCAGGCCCAGGCTGGATTCAAACCCACCAGCTCAGGTGTATGTGGCTGGCACCTTAGCCACTTGAGTCACAGGCGCCGAACCCCTTAGGCTGGTCTTAAACTCCTAAACTGAAGCAGTCCACCTGCCTTGGCTTCCCAGAGTGTTATGATTACAGGCATGACCCACCATGCCCAGCCTCTTATTTCTGATTTCAGATACCAGTTTTATCATATATTCTTATATTTATATACTGAACTTGTTTCCTTTCAAGTCTCTTTCACTGAAACAAAATGGCATATAAACAATAACTAGAGCAGATGTATTTTTCTTGGGGAACTGACACTAGGAATACTTGAAAACTTTGAATGATGCCAGTACATAAAATTATTTTTGGAATACTCATGAAATCATTCTCATTATTTTATAACCATTTTGAGTTTTGACAACTAGATGATTTAATTTTTTTAGACTTAGGTCTGAATGTGGTTTTGAGATGATTCCAAAAATATAGTTTACTCTCAGAGAGCTAAGAAGGATACTCTAGACACAGGTTTTGAAGTTTTCTTGCAAATAATCTTATTGGTCATTATTTAATTAAACCTTAACAGTCAGGCGAGGTGTAGTGCCTCATGCCTATAACCTAACACTTTGGGAGACTGAGGTGGGTGGACTACTTGAGCTAAGGAGTTTGAGAACAGCTTGAGCAAAATCGAGACCCCAGACCAGGTACAGTGGCTCACACCTATAATCCTAGTACTCTTCGAGGCCAACGCAGGTGGATTGCTTGAGCTGAGGATCTGGAGACCAGCCTGAGCAAGAGCAGGAATTCATCTCTAAAAATAGCCTAGCATTGTGGCAGGCACCTATAGTCCCAGCTACTCGGGAAGCTGAGGCAAGAGGAGCACTTGAACCCGAGAGTTTGAGGTTGCTGTCAGCTATGATGCCATGGTACTCTACCAAGAGTGACAAAGTGAGACTTCTATCTCAAAAGAAAAAAAAAGCAAGTTCCCTACCTGGGCATTGTGGTGGGTACCTATAGTCCCAGCTACTTGGCAAAAGGAATGCTCAAGCCTAAGAGTTTGAGGTTGCTGTGAACTATGACACCTTGGCACTCTAACCTGGGCAACAGAGTAGTACTCTGTCTCAAAAATAAAGAAAAAGTGGTTCCTTAAGAAAATTTTTGATAAAAACATAGGATTTATTCATTAAGAATAATTAGATCTGCATCTTAAATTCATTCATTTCTACAGCCTATTGCCTGTAAGGCACTGTAAACTCTACACATAGTAATTCATTAAATGTAAAACATTCACAGTGTGGATACTGGTTGATCTGTATTCACTGTAAATATCTTTCAGCTTTTCAGTATGTTTGACTTTTTTTTTTTGAGACAGAGTCTCACTGTGTCACCCTCGGTAGAGTGCCATGGCATTATACCTCACAGCAACCTCAGTCTCTTGGGCTTAAGTGATTCTCTTGCCTCAGCCTCCCAGTAGCTGGCACCCGCCACAACGCCTGGCTATTTTTGGATGCAATTGTCATTGTTGTTCAGCAGACCCTGGCTGGGTTCGAACCCACCACCCTCAGTATATACGCACTGAGCTATGGGCACTGAGCCATGTTTGACATTTTTCATGATAGACCACCTGAGTGCAGTAGCATGCACTTGTAATCTCATATACTTGGGAGGCTGAGAGGAAGGATCCCTCAAGTACAAGAGCTGGAGTCCAGGCTAGCCAACATAGTGAGTTCCTACCTCTTTCAAAAAAGGAAAAATCAACTGTAAATTTAGAAGAAACAATAAAAATGTAAATGAATATCTCTAGACAGGAATGATTTAAGTCTTTTCCTTATCTATATTTTTTTACTTTTTTTTAAATTGCAGATTAATGTGAGGGTACAATTAGGTTACAATGTTTGCATTTATTTTCTTTTTTTGTTTTTTTATCTATAATGTTTGCATTTTTTAGTTAGAGTCCCTGTTGTAGCTGTGTCCTGCACCCAGAAGGTGTGCCTTATACCCTTACATTGTGCTCGTTATGTGGAGCACACAACTCCCATTCCTTCTCTTCCTTTTCCCCCTAACCCCATCTTGAATTGAATATCATCTACTAGCTTCGTATGAATATTGAGTATACTGGATACTTGCTTTTTCATTCTTGTGATCCTTTACTAAAAATAATTTGTTTCAGCTCCACCCAGGTTAATGCAAAAGATGTGAAGTCACCATCTTTTTATGGCTGAATAGTATTCCATGGTATTCATGTACTACAGCCTTCTCTAGTTTTTTGTGTTCACCGTAAGGAAGAAAACATAGAAGTGAAGGCCCTATTTCATTCCTCAACTCCCCAGCTGCAAGATTTATCATCAGGGTTTGTGTCCAACTTTGTAATTTCACTGAGAAAAGTCAATTAGAAAAAACCATCTCCAACTAATTTAATATCGATAATTAGGAAGGACAATCTCAGAATAACAGTCTTGAGAAAATGGCAATGCCAGTTAATATTGACTTATTATTCTTCTCATCTCATCTCACAGAAGATGAGTAGAATTTTTTTCATAAATCTCTGATTTTGGGGTGGCGCTTATGGCTCAGTGTAGGGCACCGGCCCCACATACCGAGGGTTCCAGGTTCAAACCTGGCCCCGGCCAAACTGCAACAATAAAATAGCCGAGCATTGTGGCGAGTGCCTGTAGTCCTGGCTATTAGAGAGGCTGAGGCAAGAGAATCACCTAAGCCCAGGAGCTAAAGGTTGAGGTGAGCTGTGATACCACAGCACTTTACTGAGGATGATAGAGTGAGACTCTGTCTTTAAAAAAAAAAAAAGAACCTCTGATTTTCAAAATTGCTATTTTTATTTTATTTATTTTTATTTTTTAGAGACAGAGCTTCACCTTGTGAAACTCTACCCTCAGTAGAGTGCTGTGGTGTCACTGCTCAGGCAACCTCCAGCTCTTAGGCCTAGGCGATTCTCTTTCATCAGCCTCCCAAGTAGCTGGGACTACAGGGGCCCTCCACAACGCCTGGCTATTTTTTGTTTGCAGTTTGGCCAGGGCCAGGTTTGAACCCACCACCCTTGATTTATGGGGCTGGCACCCTACTCACTGAGTCACAGGCGCCTCCCCAAAATTGCTATTTTTAAAATGTTTACATTGACTCATTTTCCTCTACTCCTTTTCTGGCTTTTAGTGCTGTAAGGCAGTAGGAGTTGGTAGTAGCCACTTACCTGTACAAGATACAGTTAGCTAAGTGGATTATAAAAGTGAATAAATAATTGAATGGAAAAGCTCAGTCAAGTTCTGCAAAACAAATAATGCTGTATCTTTTTAGGTCATATCATTCTTCTTTTTCAAAGCTTTTAAGTTCCCCATCACTTTTAGTTTAAAACTTCAATTCCTTGGCACAATATAAGATAGGCAGCTGCAGTTGTCACAGTGTGGGTACTGGTTGATCTGTATTCACTGTAAATATCTTTCAGCTTTTCAGTATGTTTGACTTTTTTTTTTGAGACAGCGTCTCACTGTGTCACCCTCGGTAGAGTGCCATGGCATTATACCTCACAGCAACCTCAGTCTCTTGGGCTTAGTGATTCTCTTGCCTCAGCCAAGAGAATTGTGGCAAATTAACAGGGAAAGTGGTAGACAAAGACAACATTCATGAAAGTACAAATTAGAAATAGAATAGTGCTCTCTATTCTAAGGTGTGACCACATTAACAGTGATGTAAATTGGAGGCTGGTCCAAAGTGAGCCAATTAGGCCCAGTGAGGTGGCTCATGCCTGTAATTCTAGCACTCTCGGAGGCCTAGGCAGGTGGATTGCCTGAGCTCAAGAGTTCAAGACCAGCCTGAGCAAAAGCAAGACCCTGTTTCTAAAAAAAAAATTTGATATGATTTACCACATTAGCAGAGTAAAAGAAAAACACTACAATCATCTTGATACAAATAATTTGAGGCAGAGTGTGGTGGCTCTTGCCTATAATCCTCGAGTTTTGGGAGTCCAAGATAGGAAGATCAGTTGAGGCCAGGGGTTCAAGACAACCCTGAGCAAGAGCTACACCCTGTCTATACAAAAAAATAGAAAAATTAGCAGGGCATAGTAGTGCTAGCCTGTAGTCCTTGCTATTGGGGAGACTGAAGCAAGAGGATGACTTGAGGTTGCAGTGAGCTACAATGATGCCACTGGACTCTAGCTTGGACAACAAAGCAAGACTGTGCCTTTTTCTTTTGTGAGACAGGGTCTCACTATGTCACCCTCGGTAGGGTGCTGTAGCATCACAGCTCACAGCAACCTCAGTCTCTTGAGCTTAAGTGATTCTCTTGCCTCAGCCTCCCAAATAGCTGGGTCTACAGGCACCCACCAAAACACCCCGCTATTTTTGTTGTTGTTATTATTGTTGTCATTGCTGTTTAGCAGGCTCTGGCCAGGTTTGAAGCCAACAGCCCCACTGCATGTGACTGGTACCCTAACCACTGAGCTACAGGTGCTGAGCCGCAAGACTATGTCTTATAGAAAAAAAAAAAAAGTTGATAAAATCTAATAACCAATGGCTAGGCGTAGGAGCTCACACCTATAATCCTAGCACTCCGGAGGCTAAGGCAGGTGGATTGCTTGAGCTCATGAGTTCGAGACCAGCCTGACCAAGAGCGAGACACTGTCTCTATTAAAAACAGAAAAACTAACTGGGCATTGTCATGGGCAGCTGTAGTCCCAGCTACTTGGGAGGCAGAGGCAAGAGGATTGCTTGAGCCCAAGAGTTTGAGGTTGCTATGAGCTATGCCAAGCACTCTATAAATGATGACAAAGTGAGACTCTGTCTCAAAAAAAAAAAATCAATAACCATACTGAAAACTCAGCAAACTGGCTTTTACTAAAATAGAGGGAAACTTTATTAGAAAAAGGAATCTTAGGCGGCACCTGTGGCTCAGCGAGTAGGGCGCCGGCCCCATATGCCAAAGGTGGCGGGTTCAAACCCAGCCTCGGCCGAACTGCAAAACAGAAAACTAGCCGGGTGTTGTTGCGGGCGCCTGTAGTCCCAGCTACTCGGGAGGCTGAGGCAAGAGAATCGCCTAAGCCCAGGAGTTGGAGGTTGCTGTGAGCAGTGTGACGCCACGGCACTCTACCAAGGGCGATAAAGTGAGACTCTTTCTCTACAAAAAAAAAAAAA
>CAUYON010211263.1:0-13300 GCA_963573935.1 Arctocebus calabarensis | reverse complement strand
GAGCAATGGAGACAATGGGCAACCTTGCCTGGTTCCTGATCTAAGTGGGAATGATTTCCATTTAACTCCATTCAGTACAATATTGGCTGTGGGGTTTGCTGTAGATGGCCTCTATCAATTTAAGAAATGTCCCCTCTATTCCTATTTTCTTTAGTGTTCTGATCATGAAGGGATGCTGAACAAATTAAAAAATAAAGACCACATAATTCTCTCAATTTATGCAGAAAAACCCTTGAGAAAGACTCCCTTTTTAACAAATGGTGCTGGGAGACCAGCTGGTGACCTGCAGAAGACTGAAATTGAACCCAAACCTTTCACCACTAATGAAGATAGACCCCCACTGGATTAAATATCTAAACTTAAGACATGAAAATATAAAAATACTAGAAGAAAGTGCAGGGAAAACTCTTGAAAGAAATGGCCTAGGTGAATACTTTATGAGGAGGACCCCCCCAGGCAATTGAAGCTGTATCAAAAATTCACTACTAGGACTTGATGAAACTAAAAAGCTTCTGCACAGCCAAGAACATAGTAAGTATAGCAAGCAGACAGCCTTCAGAATGGGAGAAAATATTTGCAGGTTATGCCTCTGACAAAGGTTTAATAAGCAGAATCCACAGAGAACTCAAACGTATTAGCAAGAAAAGAACAGGTGATCCCATCTCAGGATGAGAAAAGGATCTGAAGAGAAACTTCTCTAAAGAAGACAGGCACACGGCCTTCAGACACATGAAAAAATGCTCACTATCCTTACTCATCAGAGAAATGCAAATCAAAACTACCTTGAGATATCATCTAATTCCAGTAAGATTAGCCCACATAACAAAAATCCCCAAACCAGAGATGCTGGCGTGGATGTGGAGAAAAGGGAATACTTCTACGTTGCTGGTGGGAATGCAAACTAATAAGTTCCTTTTGGGAAAATGTTCAGAGAATACTCAGAAATCTAAAAATAGATCTGCCATTTGATCCTATAATTCCTTCACTTGGTATATATCCAGAAGACCAAAAATCACATTATAACAAAGATATCTCTACCAGAATGTTTATAGCAGCCCAATTCATAATTGCTAAGTCATGGAAGAAGCTCAAGTGCCCATTGATCCATGAATGGATTAATAAATACTGGTACATGTATACCATGGAATATTATGCAGCCTTAAAGAAAGATGATGACTTTACTCTTTCATATTTACATGGATGGAGTTGTAACACATTCTTCTTAGCAGAGTATCTCAAGAATGGAAGAAAAGGTATCCAATGTATACAGCCCTACTATGAAGCTAATGTATAGCTTTCATATGTAGGCTATAACCCAATTATAGTACAAGAATATGGGGAAAGGGGTAAAGGAGGAAAGGGGGAGGGTGAGTGGATACAGGGTAATGGTGGGATCACACTTATGGTGCATCTTAGAAGGGACAGGTAAAACCTACTAAATGCAGAACACAAATGTTTTCACATAATAAACAAGAAAATCTCATGAAGGTTATGTTGAACAGTTGTATGAAAATATTTCAGATTGTATATGAAGTCCACACACTGTACCCCATGATTGCACTAATGTACACAGCTATTATTTAATAAATAAATAAATAAAAATTATTGTTTCTAGTTATTTTGGAATATGTGATAAAATATTTTTAACCATCTTCATCCTACTGTGAAATAGAACACCAGAACTAATTCCTCCTACCTGTAATTTTTGTACTCATTAACCCATATCTCTCCATGTTCTTTTCCCCACTTCTTTGCCCAGCCTCTAATAAGCAGTACTCCATTCTGTACTTGTGTAAGAGTAATTTATTAAAATTATGAAAATGGGTGAGATCATGTAGTATTTGTCTTTTTTTTCTACCTGTCTCATTTTACTTAACATAATGTCCTCCTGCTTCATCCATGTTTCTACAAATGAAAGGATTTTATTCTTTTTATGGCTGATAAAATTCCATTGTGACACATTTTCTTTATTAATTCATCTGTCAAAGGACATTTACACTGATTTCATATCTTGTCTATTCTGAATAATGCTACTATAAACATGAGGTTGTGATACTCTCTCACTTACTGATTTCATTTAATTGGGATAAATATCCAGTAGTAGGATTGCTGGACTATATGTTCTATTTTTCATTTTTTTATAAACTTGTATGCTGTTTTCCATAGTGGCTGTTTTAACATACATTACCACCATAAAAGTTTATAAGAGTTCCCATTTCTTCACATCCATGCCAGCTTTTATTATTTTCTGTCTTTTTTTAATAATAGCTATTGTAATTGGGATGAGATGATAGCTTACTCTGGTTTTGACTTGCACTTTCCTGATGATGAGGGATGTCAAATAATTTTTCATGTACCTTTTTGCCATTTGCATGTATTCTTTTAAGAAATATCTATGTAGCCTTTTTGCCCCATCTTTATAGGGTTAATATCAAAAATATTTTGGTAATGCAAAACAATTTAACAGCAAGAAAACATAAACTCTATAAAAATGGGCAAAAGACCCAAATAGATATTTTTTTATTTTTACAAATTGGATTATTTTATTTTTATAATTGAATTATGTGAGTTCCTTATGTATTCTAGATATGAGCCTCTTATCAGATCTATAGTTTGCAAATATATTCGATCAATTGTGTAGGTTTTCTATTCCCTCTGTTGATTGTTTCCTTTCTTGTACAGAAGCTTTTAAATTTGGTGTAATCCCATTTGTATATTTCTGTTGCCTGTGTTTTTGAAGTCCATTCAAAACATCTTTGCCCAGACCAACGTTAGGAACCATTCCCTCTGTGTTATCTTCTAGTAGTTTTATAGTCTTGAATCTTATGTTAAAAAGTCTTTAATCCATTTTGAGCTGATTTTTGTATATTATAAGAGACAGGCAGTATTGTTCTTCTGCTTATGGAGATCTAGTTTTCTCAAGATTTATTGAAGAGATTGTGCTTTCCCCAATGTGTGTTCTTGGCAACTTTGTCAAAACTAAGTTGGATATAAGTGTATGGATTTAATTCTGTGTTCTCTATTCTGTTCTCTTGGTCTGTGTGCCTATTTTATGCCAATACCATGCTGTTGTGCTTACTAATTTGTAGTATTTTTTGAAGTTGAGTAGTGTGATTCCTCCAGCTTTGTTCTTTTTGCTCAAGATTGCTTTGGCTACTCAGGATCTTTTGTGATTTTATGTGGGTCATTACAAAAGTTTGAGATACACAAAAATCAAGAAATGTAAAATTCACATGGACAGAACAGATAAAGCCCTCCTAGCAACACCAATAAACACTGAGCAGGTTGAAACTTGCACTGATGAATCAGAAAGGATGCTATCAACTATGTTTCTTTGAAGTGAAATAATAGATGTAGAGGACTAGATACCATGCTTGCAAAGGACAGTTACTGATTCTTATCACATTAAAAGGAAACGCTAGGAATAGGACAGTCTCCTGGCAAGGCTAGAGATGTTTCCTGACTTGGGGGCAATCCCCCAAGTAACTCAGTTTTGCGGAATGAGATAAGGTTGGTCACTCACTATTATATGCTACTATAAACATGAGGTTGTGATACTCTCTCACTTACTGATTTCATTTAATTGGGATAAATATCCCGTAGTAGGATTGCTGGACTACATGTTCTATTTTTCATTTTTTTATAAACCTGTATGCTGTTTTCCATAGTGGCTGTTTTAACATACATTACCACCATGAGTGTATAAGAGTTCCCATTTCTTCACATCCAATAAGAGATGTAGGGGACTGGATACCATGCTTGCAAAGGACAGTTACTGATTCTTATCACATTAAAAGGAAACGCTAAGAACAGGACAGTCTCCTGGCAAGCCTAGAGACATGTTAAACATTGATGCTTAGTAATTCTTCATGAAGGTTGTGGGGAAAGAACACGCAAGGAAAGCACGTGGCAATCCTTATGCAGACAGCCCTCATATGTAATTACCTGAACTCTCCACACCTGTTTATGTCAATTACCTTAACTCTCCACACCTGTTGTGTATAACCTTACTAAATAGTCGTTGCGGAGGGGGCTCTGGGCTACCCTGCAACTAAGGTTAGCCCTCCTCCCACAAGCTTGTACTTCTAATCTATGTCATGCCTGGTTCCTTCCTGCGGTAACCAGGACCAGGCCATAGGGGTCCCAACAATAGATCATAGCTTTGTCTATCTTAAAACTTTTGTAGTAACCTGAATATATGAATTTTAGGATTTCTTTTCCTAATTTTGTGAAGAATGTCATTGGTATTTTGATAGAGATTGCTTTGAATCTGTTTATCACTTTGGGTGACAATATTGGTTCTTCTGGTCCGTGAATGTGGAATATCTTTCTATTTATTTGTATCTTCTTCAGTTTTATTCATTAGTTTCTTATAGTTTACATTGTAGAGATATTTTATCTCCTTATTAAATTTATTCATAACCATTTTGGTTTTTGTGCTCTTGTACATGGAATATGTTGGGTACTTTTTTTGGATAGTTGTCTATGGCATACAGAAACTTTACTGGGCTTTGTATCCTGCAAGTTTACTGAATTTATTAGTTTTAATCTTTTTGGTAAAGTCTTTAAGATTTTCTATATATAAGATCATGTTGTCTGCAAACAGTGACAATTTTACCTCTTCCTTTCCAATTTATATGCTCTTTATTTATTTTGCCTAATTGCTCTGGCTAGGACTTCCATTACTATGTAGAGTAATAGTGGTAAAAATGGACTCCTCTTGTTTTGTTTCATATCATAGAGGAAGAGTTTTCAACCTTTCCCCATTGAGTAAGATGTTACCTATGCATTTGTTACATATTGCCTTTATTATGTTGGGTAATCATATGGTTTTTCTCCTTGACTCTATTGATGTGATATATCTCATTTATTAATTTACATAGTTTGGACTATCTTTGCATTCCTGAGATTAATCTGACTTGCTTACTGTAAATGATCTTTTTAGTTTTCTGTTGAATCAGTTTGCTTTTATTTTATTGAGTATTTTTGCATCTATGTTCTTCAGGGATATTGGCCTTTAGTATTCTTTTTCTGATATTGGTTTGTTCTTATTTGGTTTTAGCATTAAGGTTATACTTGCTTTGTACAATGAGTTTGGAAGAATTTCTGACTCTTCATTTTGGGGAAATAATTTGGAAATGATTGATATTAGCTCTTTAGAAATTTACTAGTACATGTTTAAAATCCTTGGGTTTTCTTTGATAGGAGACTTTTTATAACTGATTCAGTAATCTTATTCATTATTCCTCCTTTCAGGTATTCTATTTCTTCATGACTCAATTATGCTATGTTTAAAATGTCAAGGAATTTTTTCATTTCTTCTAGGTTTTCTAATTTGTTGGCATGCAGTTTCTCATAATGTTGCAGGAGAACAGCCAATTAAAACGAATAGACACTTATACCAACAATATAAAGGAAGGAACTTTTAATTGCTGGCAAGAACCCAGGTGCCATAAGGCATGAAATACTGATTTCTAGGGAACAGTTTCTTCCCAAATTCTTTTTATACTTTATTTTTCTGGTTAATATCAGCTACATGGTTACAGTTACAAAGAGTACAAAGAGTTAATGATGAGCTTCATAGTTATAGTTATAACAAAGGGTACAAAGAGTTAATGATGCGCTTTCTCAAGAAACCAAGATGCTGTTATTTGTTACATGGTTTTTTTCTTCAAGGTTATTTTAGCTCAGTGCAAGGTTGTTATCTTTGGGTGAGAAGTTCTTCTGTGGCTCCCGGCTGCTTTTCCAGGATCATTAAGAATTATAAGTTTTGGCTCGGCGACTGTGGCTCAGTGGGCTAGGGCGCCAGCCACGTACACCTGAGCTGGCGGGTTCAAATCCAGCCCCCGCCTGCCAAACAACAATGACGGCTGCAACCAAAAAATGGCTGGGCGTTGTGGCGGGCACGTGTAGTCCCAGCGACTTGGGAGGCGGAGGCAATAGACTCGCTTGAGCCCAGGAATTGGAGGTTGCTGTGAGCAGTGATGCCACAGTACTCTATCCAGGGTGACAGCTTGAGGCTTTGTCTCAAAAAAAAAAAAAAAAAGAATTATAAGTTTTATTTCTCCTTCCTCAATAAGAGTCTCTGACTGTTCTTTATGTTTCTGTGGTGTTAGTTGTAATATCTTCTTTTTGTCGGATTTTGTTTATTTTTTTTCTCTTTTTCTTATTCTAAACATTTGTCAGTTTTGTTATTTTCAACTCTTTGTTTCATTGATCTTTTGTATTTTTTTGCTCTGATCTTTAGTATTGCTTCTACTAATTTTAGGTTAAATTTCTTCTTGATTTTCCTTTAAACAATCTTGATTATTTTATTCTGGCTAGCAGTTAATTTATTGAAACAGTTTTATACTTTTATGTCTTCCTTTAAGATTTGTTAGGAAAAACCAGAGTAGTGTTTATGTCTATTAATTATTCAGGAGAGATACTTCCAAATACTATAATATCAATACTTCATGAATTATGAGGTTTTCATATTTTGTCCAGTGGAAACAGGCAATATTCTGCACCCTGAATGAATTCTGATTTTCCTTCGATCCTTTCATATAGTTCTACCCATGGCCTTGAGTTATTTCCTCATACATGTTTATCAGTCATAATCTGCTGAATACTTAAGGGAAACATTTTATAAACTTTTGTGATTCTCTCTTTCTCTGCTTCTTTCTTCCCTTTGTCCTGCTACCTGTCTTCCTTTGTCTCTTGTGACTCACAGTTGTGACCCTTCAGCTCAAATTCAACAGCCTGAAAATATTCACAAAGTAGTAAGCTGGAACAAACATAATGCTAAGCTGATCATTTCTCATCTCTCAAGAATCAGTCTCCTTCATTGGCTCATATTCAAGCTTCTGAAAACTGTTGTTTCATATAATTTATTTATTTTTCTTTTTTGCTTTTTCAGGCAGGCAGATAAATCTAGTCTCTCTTAACCCATCTTGATAAAAGCAGAAATCCTTGGACTGTTAAAGTTTTATTTATAATTTTATGATTTAATTTCTTTGCATTGAAATAGTTTCTCGATATCTTCTTTTTAGTATTTTTCAATGATTTCCTCACATATATTTTCTTCTTAGATACTTTTGAGTGGTTGTCCTAGTTGCATAGTTTCAACCAATTACTTTATTCTTCAGAGCTATTCAAGTCTTTAGTATCAAAGATGCTGCTATTTATTAAAAGTTTACAAATGATTTTGTTTGTATATTAGAAAATATTTGTTGAGGAGGGTTTATTCTCCTTTCTCTGAAAGAAGTTTGGTAGAGATAATTTATTTATAAGAATTACATTATTTGATATGTTTAAAATTGTGTTTTAATATGAGTTTGTTAAATTCACAACTTTTACTTATAGCAGAGGTAACATAACATTTTCACAGTTACTCTGTTGAAAAACTTATGACTCTGATATGACTAAGCTAGCATCCAGGTTCTGACATTATATTTATGTTTTGCTTTCTTTGGTATGTTACACAGTAAGCTCCCAGTTGAGTGGATTAACTACATGGAACCCTCCCTTACATGTTTTGCCTATATATACATAGCCTTACACTTTGAGGCCTAGCTTACTAGCAAGATTCAATATCCCCTTTCTTCTCCTGACCATTTAGCATATCCTAAGATAAACTTCTGCCATATAATTTACTTTTCTCTAATTAAAAGGGAGTTCCCCAGATTTGGTAACCCCCAATTTAAAAGAGGCAAGTCGGAATTTACTATATATTAAAAATTTTGTTTCAAGATTATTTTTTGACAATTAACTGTTCATAGTATAGGTGTTGTTTTTCCTAAATATAGATCAGATAAAACATGTTCCAAAACTGATGTGGATGCTTTCATATTTTTAGAAAATGTGAAATGAGATTTAGTTTCACATATATATTTTTTTTCTTCATTGTAATTTAGGATTTTCTTTCCCATATGCTTCATATGGACCCACATCAGAGATACACTACTGAAGAAGTATTAAAGCACTCATGGATAACCCATAGAAACCAGTTGCCAAATGATCAGCGAAAGAAAAATGATGCATTACATATTGTTAAGGTAAAAATAAACATACTTTTATGTGTGTTCTAAATATTTGATACTTAATAAAGCCATTTTATGCCATTAACTAATTAAATTTAGATAGTTCCTTAAAATATCTTTATTTTTTTAAAGATATCTATATTTAAATATCTATTTTTTTGTTTTTGTTTTTGTTTTATTTTATAAAACCTGTATACTTTTTAACTTTCTTTACTATTACCCTTTGAATTAAAATTTTCTTGACTATCCTTGCCTTGTTCTTGAGAGACTTTGGGGTTTGGAGTGGACTAAATACAAGATTGCTATTAATTCTTAAATTATAATCATTCATACCAGTTCCTATCCATAGACATTGAAACCAAATTTTAAATATTAATGTTTCAATAATTTTTTAAGAATCATAGTTGTTAAAATGAAAAATATATAAATAATCAGGTATTCTTCATGGAACATCAATGCACAGATCTAGGTTACTCATGTTTTTCCATGGAAAATTTTATTTTAGTTATTATAAATGTTTTATGATATAATGTGAATTTTTTATTTACAGAGATATTAATTAATTTATAATGTTTTTTCATTATTTTAGGGAGCAGTGGTTGCTACATATTCTGCCCTGACTCACAAGACCTTTCAACCACTCCTAGAGCCTGTTGCTGCTTCATGCTTAGCTCAGCGACGGAGCATGAAAAAAAGAACATCAACTGGCCTGTAAGATTTAAATTGTTCCTCAACCAAATTGGATGAAAATAAAATTAAATATGTGACTTTTTGCCTAATATATTAATGGCATTATTTCCTGCTGCATTATTTTAATATGCTAGTTAAGTCCCCATATTAGAGGGGAGTGATATTAAAAAAACACATACAGGTCCATAATACTTATACTGTTGTTTTGCAATAGTGTCCAAATGTTTAAGGATATAAGAGGTGTTCACAAAAGTCTTAACGACTTCTCTTCACACAAACTTCTTAATTTCATTTCAAATAAAGTTACTTTTTGTTTGTTTGTTTGTTTGAAAGAATATCACTTTGTTGACCTGGGTAGAGTTCTGTGGTATCATAGCTCACAGCAACCTCAAACTCTTGGGTTCAAGTGATCCTTCTTGCCTCAGCCTCCTGAGTAGCTAAGACTACAGGCAACTGCCACAACACCTGGCTAATTTTTCTATTTTTAGTAGAAACCATTTCTTGCTCAGGCTGGTCGCGAATTCCTGAACTCAAATTATCCACCCTCCTTGGCCTCCCAGATTGCTAGGATTACAGGTTTGAGCCCCTGTACCTGGTCACTCAAATAAAGTTATTTTTAAAATGTTTCTGGCTTCATACAACAATTGTTTGAGGAATAATTACCAATAATCAATATGCACATATAATAGTGTAATGACAAACAATGTCAGGTTTTTTAACCTCAGATCTTGAGAGATAAACTCTTTTCTTTTCAAAGAAAAAAACAAAAGTATTGTAGAAATTTGTACACAACCAAAGGACTCCATTTATTTTACTGTCTTTAGTTACTAAAATGTAGACATAGTACTTTGGTGCCAGAAAAAACTATATATGTGATAACATGTGAATTCCTGTTATGGTTGGTGCCAAAGTTGTACAAGAATTAAATTACAGATAATGTGTATATACAGACCTGTACACTATCCACAAGTGGCCTCCTCTAGAAATACAGGTTTCCATATATGTTCTGTACATTTTGTATCTAATGGAATTATAATACAAGTAAAGCATTTTTTTTAGCCAAAGGCTATATACTAGTGGTGTAATATTCTCAATAGGTTATATATTGGTTATAATTGACAGCCAAAGACTGTATACTAGTGGAGTAATATTCTAATAGGTTATACAATGGTTATAACCAATGAAAGCCATTGAAAATAAAGTATGTAGTGTTGACCCTGTCTTGGTGTTACGTAAACTCACTTTTAAGTTAACCTGTTGGATTTAATTATAATCTATCCCTTTTATAAATGAAGTACAATGTTGTTTTCCTGAATTCCATATGCTTTGAATTACAGTGTAGTATATAAATGTACCATGAATCGTATGATAATATAGTTTAAGTTTTACCGTAGTGGACTTGTGTGCTTAGCACACAAGATATAGTATAATACATTATAGTAAACTTTAGGCAAATGCTACATGGTAGTTATGCTTCAAGAAGGTAAACTAACATTTTAAGTAGGAATAATATTAATGGTCTACATGAAATTTAAGCATATTTAAAAATCATATTTATAAAAAATATCTGGTCAAATTCACTTTTTTAAATTGATGATCCAGAACCACAGTGTAATATGTATTGTTTTCTCTAAATGATGAAATTTTAAATAATCATTTTGTGTTGTTGAAGAAAATACCATTACTACTTCTACTGACAGAATTCACAAATGTATTTGAGGATACCACAATTTTTGTTTACTGAATATAACTGAACTAGTTGTGCATGCTTGGTGTATTTTAGTATACTTAGTTCAGAGAGGGAGTTGAACACTGAGTGCTGAAGTGTACAATTTAGGCTAAGAGACTTGTAACTTTGGTATTTAATAAAAAACCTATATATATTCTCTTTATAATGTAAGAGATCTATACCCCACGCACAAAGATCTATTTCTTTAATGTCACACATAAAAGTGTCTATTCTTATTTTCAGATGTCTTTTTGAAATAATTGAAAGAAATTAAAGAACACTTAATGCCACATAGAAAAAAAGCATAAAAATAGTTTAGAATGGTATCATGTTTTATGACTTCCTGTGTTCCAATATGGCTTTTTATTTTCCTCTATTTGCTTTATTACTATAAGTATTTACATGTAACAATGTATGTCAATATATTCTGACTTATTTCCCCCCTATCTTATCTTGTTTATCTGTTATGCCTCCTTCCTTTCAAAATTTATGTGTGAAACACTGATGTGTGATTTTGATGTTGAACTTTTCAGGACAGAGATACTATTTTCATGTATGCTTTTAGTAAAAATTAGGAGAAATTAAATTGGAAATTTATTACAAAATAAACTTTAGGTTTTCAATAATCAGTGGCTTTAAAAAGTAGACAATCTTAATTTTCATATATCTTGCTCAAGAAGGATTGTGTCATATAATACTATAATGAAAGGGACACTATAAGAATTAAGCAATTAATAGTATAATTCCTCATCAACCATTGAGAATTGACAATTTGTAAAAGGTGCAGGTGTGCTAATGATGTACGCAATAATTTTGTGAAAGTTTTCTGCTTAAAAATTCAAATATGCTACCTTAACAACAGGAGTAGATGGGCAACTTTATTATAAAGGAAAGATTTAAAGTATATCATCATTTTGTAGAAGTCCCCCCCATAAGGATGCCTAATTATGTCGATTTTCTATAGAACTCTATAGCTACAAATGCAAATTTGAATGGAAAAAAAAATTATTTTAAGACAATTTTATTGAGATGAGCCTTATTGAGATATAATTTATATATTATATAATTCACCAATTTTCAATGTATAATTTCAGGGGTTTTTAAAGCATATTTATAGTATTGTGCAACTATTACCACAATTTAATTTTAGAATATTTTTTTACCCTTCTTGGGAGAAATCCCATATCCACTAGCAGTTAGTCTCACTCTCCCTCTTTAGCAACTGTTCTAGTTTCTGTCTTTATAAATTTGCCTGTTTGTGGGTTATAAATGGAGACACACAATACCGGCCTCTTCTAACTGGCTTCTTTCACTGACAATAATGTTTCCGAGGTTCATCTATGTTGTAGCATATATCACTATTTCATTCCTTTTTGTCAGCAAAATAATATTTCATTCTAGCTACGCCTCGTTTTATTTATCCATCATTTGATGACATTTGTGAACTTTCCACTTTGTGGCTGTTATTAATACTGCCACTATTCATGTACAGCTTTTGTGTGAATGTGTTTTCCTTCCTCTGGAGGTAGAATTGCTGGGCCCTATGTTAATTCTATGTTTAAATATTTGTGGAACTGCCCAGCTGCCTGTTCATGTGGCTTCCCCACTATACATTTTCACCAGCCCTGTATGAGGATTTCTCTTTCTCTACTGTTTGCTCTTGTCTGTTTCTGCTTATAGCCCCGTAGTGGATGTGAAGGAGTATTTTGTTCTGGTTGTCATTTGCACTTTATTTATTTATTTATTTGCAGCTTTTGGCCAGGGCTGGGATTGAACCCTCCCTACCTCCGGTATGTGGGGTGGTGCCCTACTCTTTGAGCCACAGGCACTGCCCTCATTTGCACTTTTGTGTGTGTGTGTGTGTGTGTGCTTGGCACATTTGCACTTTTTTAATGATCAATGATCTTGAGCAGATTTTCAGGTGCTTATTGGCCATTTGTATATCTTTGAAGAAATGTCCATTCAAATCCTTGGCCCATTTTTAAATGGAATTGCTTTTTTATTGTTAAGTGGCAAGCATTCTTTAGATAGCCTAAAAACAAGTCTTTTATCAGATATATAACTTGCAAATATTTTCTCTCCTAATATAGGTTGTCTTTTTACTTTCTTCCTGTTATAATTTGCAGCATGAGAGTTTTTAGTTTTGATATAGCCCAATTCATCTATTTTTTTCTTTTGTTTGTAATGCTTTTGGTGTTGTATCTCTGCCATACATAAGATTATGAAGATTTCCTTCCATGTTTACTTATTAATACTTTATATCTTGCCTTTAAGTCTGTAATCTACATTGAGTTTTTTTTTTCAAGCAAGACGCTCAAGATAGGTATGATAGTACTACTCACACAAAAACTTAAGTTTCACCTTAAAAAAAGTTACAAGACAAAAGAGAAAGCAATTTCACTGTTATAAAATAAGATATTTCATGCAAGGTATTAACTTTGTTCCCCTCCAAAGCCCAACCGCCCAACAAACTAAAAACTAAAAAAAAATCACAAGACAGAAGAGAAAGTGATTTCACAGTTATAAAATAAAATATTTCATGCAGAGTATTAATTCTGCACCCCCAAAGCCCAACCTCCCAACAAACAAAAAACTATCTGGGACCACTGCTTTGCTAACATATTAACCACAGTATAATCATTCATAGGAAAACAGTAATTAAGCAATGAATTAAATTAAATAACAAAGTTCAAACTATTATAAACTCATAGACCACAGTGATTTTACAAAACAAGCAATTCCAGAAATCTTATAAACAATAAAAAAAGAAGAAATATTTCAATATCATTCTACTTGATCTGGATACACCTGATATTGAAATTGGAGAAAATATATTGTTATAAAGGGAAATTACAAACAT
>CAUYON010211255.1:0-12451 GCA_963573935.1 Arctocebus calabarensis | reverse complement strand
CACACTTGTGGTGCACATTTGAAGGGTCACGAGAAAACTTCTAAATACGGATCAAAAATGTTTTCACATAGCAAATGAGAAAATCTCATGAATGTTATGTCAATCAGGTTGATGAAAATATCTCAGATTGTATGTGAAGCCCGCACACTGTACCCCATGATTGAATTAATGTACACAGCTATGATTCAATAAAAAAAAAGAAAAAAAAATTAGACATTATAGTTTATTGGCATCATGATGACTCCAAATCCATAGAAATTCCTCTCCAGTCCAGAAGGGTTTTCTATAAATGGAAGCCAATGTGGGAGTTTCCACATGGCCTCATTATTAATAATCAACAGTCTAACAAAAGCAAACAAAGGAAAAATAAAATTGGATATAACCAAATAAGAATTTGATCTGGAGGAAATGAAACCCAGCTTTGAATGATTTAAGTCCAAGTGTATTAAGGTAACCCATAATTACATTCCTAGCTGCTTGGAAGAAAATCACATCACCTTAGTCCTCAAATGGTCTTCTCATTTATCAAATACAATGTCTGGCACGTATTTAAAAATATCCAGGCATATGAGGAGACAAGAAAACAAGATCAAAAACTAAGATGAAAAATAGACAACAGGAACAGAATAAGGCTACAGATAATGAAGTTTTCAGAGACTGTAAAACAATCATGATTAATATGTTTGAGAAAAAATAAAAATAAGATCAAGACTTTTTGCCAGACAACTCAAAACTGAACAAAAAAATATAAAGATGTCATCTTTAAATATATGTTAAAAGGAAAGATAGAAAGGCCACACAGATGGACCTTATCTAGTGATGGTCAACCACTAGCCTGTGACCCATGTGCCCAGCCAAGAGAAATCTCAGGCAAGGGAGCACCATGATTAAGAGGCTGGACCCTGCAGCCAGGTTTGAAATTTGACTCTGTCATTTGCTAGCATGTGCCATGGGCATGCCACTCGATCTCTCTCGAGTCCTCATCCATAAGATAGCAAGAACACCAACGCCTACTTCACAGTGGTGGTAAGGGTAGATTTTTTGTTTGTTTGTTTTGCAGTTTTGGGCCGGGGCTGGTTTTGAACCCACCATCTCCGGCATATGGGGCCGGCGCCCTACTCCTTTGAGCCCCAAGCATCACCCAAGGGTAGTTTTTGTAAAGTTTGTAAATGGCATCCGGCACTATGTTCTATTGCACGAAGGCAGTACAAGATCAATATTCATTAAATAAATGAAAAGAAGTGGATTCAGTTCAGCAAACAGCCACATCACATGGTCTGGGCTCTGCTCTGTGTCCTGTATTCAATACCCCAATCCAGACCTTAGCCACACATTTCACCAAACACATCATGCTCATTTCTCATCTCTACGTCTGCCCCTTTTCCCTCTGTCTGAAAAGCCTTCCTGAGTACCATTTGAAAAGCTTCTACACAAGCTTTAAGAACTAATTAAACATACACGGCACCCCTAGCTCAGTGGGTAGGGCGCCAACCACATACACCCAGGCTGGAGGGTTCGAATCTGGCCCAGGCCAGCTAAACAACAATGACAACTGCAACAACAACAAAAATAGCTGAGCATTGTGGAGAGCGCCTGCAGTCTCAGCTACTAGGGAGGCTGAGGCAAGAGAATCACTTAAGCCCAAAGTTTGAGGTGGCTGTGAGCTGTGACGCCACGGCACTCTACCGAGGGTGACCTAGTGAGACTCTGTCTCAAACAGACAAACAAACAAAAAACTAGTTAAACATTACCTCCTCTGGGAAGCCCTCTGATTGCCCTCTCAGGAGTAACTACTTCCTCTTCTGTGCCTCACCAGCCCTGAGCTTCCCCTTAGCATGTTGTTCACTAAACTTCATGGCCACTTCCGTGTATGTGTCTACCTTCCCCGCTAGATCAGACTGCCTCCAAGTAAGCCTTTTTATACTACATACACCTCTTCTCCCAAATGCCGAGCAAGCATTCAGTGCGGAGGGACTGACCACTGAGTGACAGATGACTGAGATACACTCTTTGTGTACCCATGCCATGGTAATTAAAACATTCATCACCACGTCCATGAGATTTAGAACTCTTACTCTTTTAAGGCTTGAAGCGTGCTCCCAGAGTCCTCGGAGGACAGAATGTCTATCAGCTGTTCGTTAAGGGAAAGGTCCTCATTCATCCCATCCTCCAAAGTGAACAGCAGGGGCTCCAGCTTGCTCTCATGATGCCCAACCTTCAGGAAAATTGCAGAAATGACAACTGAGTGCACTTTCTCGTGAATACTGCATGCTGGGAAGTCAGGAGCAAGGCAAGGGATCTGCAGAGAACCTGACGTGGCCCACCACAGGTGAGCAGGATGAACTCAGAAAACCCAATGCACTTCCCTGAGTCTCCATTTTCCCATTAAAGAAATGGGATTATAATTCCAGTAGCTCTGTATGGGGGTGTTGTGTGGATAAAATGAAGCAATGGATGGATACAGGTCCTTTCAACCTGTAAAGACCTATCAAAATATTTCACTGTCATAACTACCATCCCCATCCCATCAGGCAGAGGCACCCTGTGGGCAGGGTGGGATCCACCTGATTTCTAGTTAGAGGACAGGACTGGGAACAAGAGGAGACTTTCAAGATAATCTTCCCTGACCCTCTGACTGGGTATGTGATACAACTAGTTGGTTCCCCACTCTACAGAAATGGGTGGTAGCTGTAGCTAGCATTTAAGCATTGCTGTGCCATTGCCAGGCTGCCATTATTCAGGGTGCTTCT
Source organism: Arctocebus calabarensis (assembly GCA_963573935.1). Lineage (NCBI taxonomy): Eukaryota > Metazoa > Chordata > Mammalia > Primates > Lorisidae > Arctocebus > Arctocebus calabarensis. The sequence continues at coordinate 9,701 of CAUYON010211255.1, read as the reverse complement.
AAGTTCTACATCATGATGCTATCATACAAACGAAGTAAATGCTGGTCCCCATACTTTACAAAGAAGGAAACCAGCCTTAGAGAGATGCACAGTAACATCTAAAGACCACACAGCTCTGGGAGTATGTGAGCCTACTCTGACTCTGAAGGCTGCCTTCTGTATTATGACATGTTTTTTGGATTAGTCACCACCACACTGGCAAGAGAAAGGAAAGAAAAATGTGAAAGGTTCATGGTGTGATGCCAGGAAAAAATATTGCCAGGGTCTTTAGACCTTAAATCAAATTCTGCCTCCCTCTGCACAACTATAACAGTTTGCCCTAATCCCTGGGAAGTGAACCCTGCTCTTCCTTCAAAGCAGCAGGTGAGTTTTGTTCTTCTGATTGATAACAGCATTGGGAGGATAAGCACAAGGTCTAATCAGACGGCTGCTTTTCTTCTCCTACTTTTCCCTGCCAAAGAAACCGTGGGCTGACCTCATTTCAAAATGGCAATCTTCTCCAGGATGCAGGAATAAAATGAACAATGGGCCCCTCACCTGGGCTGGGGCGGAATTCAGGCCTCAGAGAGAGGGAGCCCCAGAAGCCAGGCTCCAGCCTATGTTGGCCACTCGAAGTAAGTTGTTTAAATTCATGGACTTCAGGTTTCTCTATACAAGGTGAGGAAGATGACAGATGTTCTTTTCAAGATGTTGGACCTCTGGGTCACAGCAGTGCCCGTTGCCCACTGTGTTTTGCCATGCCCTCCATCTGCCCTTACCACCTCGGTAAATCCACCAGCCAACACCCACACATCTTCCCTAAAGGAATCTGTTGGCCTCCAGATGCCATGCCAGGGACATAAATATCATCTTCCTCCTTGCCTCGTACCTTCTTGTCACGAGGCAATGACCAAAGAGATTCCAGGCCTTCGTGCCTCAGGTGGGACGATCCCACAGCTAGTTCTGTGCTGTCTCCAGGGCTCCTGGGCAGGAATAAGCTCTTAGGCACACAGTGGTCCTGGTGCTGCTGTCCCTTCCTGCCTCACTCCCCACCACCCCCATGTTTCCCTGGGATCACTTCGCATATAAACTACTTGAAGTTGGATCCTGGTCTTGGGAGGTGCTTCTGTGTGAACCCAGATTAAGACAGGAACATAGAGGCTGGGAGTTCACAGTCAGGCCCGACGGGTAATGACGAGTGCTGGGGGGAGTCAACTGGGGGCCCAGAGAGAGGACTCTACTATACCTGGAAGTGGCCAGAGACAACTTTCAGTCTTCCAAATTAAGACTTAAAGGATGAGTAAGAAGTGACCTGACTGAGGAAGGAAGAGAGGACTGGGAAAGTGTGCAGTTGTAAGTACAGAGAGTTTACACTGTTAGGGAAGCCAGTCACTTGATGTGGCAGGAGGTTGGGGTGTGAAGCAGAAAGTGGTGGGAGAAAGGGGTAGAAGCCAGTCCCAGTGGCTTCATAGGCCAGGCACAGGGGTCTGGGCTTCACCCAAGGTTGACAGCAAGTCTCCCAAAGCCTTTCTTCAGGAAACACAAAGCTGTCCAGCAAGGCAGGGTGCCAGACTGTGAGGGTCTCACACCTGGCACCTGGCAGCTCCGAGGACGCTTTCAATGATGGGGACACATCCCAGAACACATGAACCTCAGCTAAGCCCAGGCATGAGTATCTGTCCACAGCTCCCTGTGGGGTGCTGGTGGAGATCCAGGTGGGAGCCCCTGTGCTGGAGGATGAACTTCAACCTCTTGTCTCCCACTAGCCAGACTATCCTGGGATGGAACTCACCCGATATCTGGTGAGCATGTTTCCCTTCAGACACTGATATCGAACCATGAAGAAGAGTCCAACCCAGGTCAGCACGAAGGAGAAGAGGAAGGCAGCAAAGAACCCTGCTGCATGCAGGCCGTGGTGTGGCAGGACCTGTGGGCAAAAGCAAGAGAGTAGGATTCATGTGTGGTCATGCCTCACATCTCCCAAGTCAAGCACACAACCAAGAGTCAGAGATGAAGAAGAAGGGTCCAGAGCCAACCAGAGATGGGCTGGTTGCCTCAAGGCCCTCGCTCATCCTCTCTGAGCCTGGGTTTCCATGGGATGAACAAGGAGCTGATGCATAGTGGCCTACACATGGCAGGGCCACCGAGCACCCGGCACTGCAGAATGTTAAGTTCCCAGGTCAAATACATGACAACCCTAAGGCAGCACCAACAATCTGTGACTCTTTCCAAAAGTCAGAATTTTGCAGAGGCTGGAGGGAGAACTCATCCCCCTCTCATCTTCCCTCAACACCTTGTAACTTTAAATGAAACAAACTTCAACTTTTGTGGCATGACATTTAGGTAATATTTCTTACTAAGAAAGAAGGTAAAATTAGTGCCCCACACTTGCCTTCTCCCTCCTTCCCCACTTCTACCTTCCAGCATCTATTAGATTCATGACATATCTATTTTGTTCTGCAAGCACAATTCAGTCATGGTAACATTTATAGGTTAATTCTAAAAACTAAAAATTAAAAAAAGACAACCTCATTGTGATTAGGCAAATTTATTCACTGCAGAATAAAGTAATAGAATGTAATTCTGTTACATTATTGGCCCTCAAAGGAGTACCTTCCTCACACCCTTCTTTCTCATATCTCAGCAATTATGCACATTTATGTTGCATTTTTAGTTTGCTCAAATTTGGACTAATATTTCCTTGTGTAACTTTTTGTTTTTCCTGAGGTTTCTCATTGCCTTTCTTTTTTTTTTTTTTCTTCCTGGAATATACCTGTATCCTTAATGCTACTATCTGTTATAGAAAGCCAAAGTTATTTTTTCTTAAAATCATCATTCAGAGTTCTCTGCCTGCCTGACTTAACCAGGACTAGTTACTGTCTAGGTTTGTGCATGACTATTATGCTAAGGTTGCCCTTCACTGCATTTTATATTGTCACAGCATCACTGATTGAAGAATAACTACACTTCTTGGGACTCATTTCTTTCTTTTTATTGGACACTTTTTTATTTTAATGGCGTATCCTCAGTAAATTTGTTTATTAGAAAAGATATCCTGGGTGGCACCTGTGGCTGAAGGAGTAGGGTGCCAGCCCCATATGCCAGAGGTGATGGCTTCAAACCCAGCCCCGGAAAGGAAAGGAAAGGAAAGGAAAGGAAAGGAAAGGAAAGGAAAGGGAGAGAGAGAGAGAGAAAGAAAGAAAGAAAGGAAGGAAGGAAGGAAGGAAGGAAGGAAGGAAGGAAGGAAGGAAGGAAGGAAGGAAAGAAAAGAAAAGAAAGAAAGAAAGAAAGAAAGAAAGAAAGAAAGAAAGAAAGAAAGAAAGAAAGAAAGAAAGAAAGAAAGAAAGAAAGAAAGAAAGAAAGAAAGAGAAGTGCTATCCTTTTCTTATATGTCTGAAACAGTTACTTTACCCTCACTTTGAATGATAGCTTGGCTAAGTGTATAACTCAGAATCCACAATCTCCTTACCTCTGAATGATGATGGTCTGACCCCCCTGTTTGATGGCGAATGTGTGCCTGAGGAACTTTTAGAAGGATCTTCTTTTGCTTTGTGGGTGCTTTTAAGTTCTCCCCATTTGCCCTGTAGTTCTGATTACCTTACCATTTAAAAGACTTTGAATGAATTTTTAATAATATTTAAAAAGGCTTATACTCAAATGTAAGTTTGTAAAACAGATCCCAAACTATATACATAGGATAATTTCAATTTCACTGAATAAAAATTACATGGTTGCATACATATACATGTGTCAGCTACGAAGAAAATCCTCCAGAATTCTGTTTGAATGTGATTACTCCATGAAGTTTTTCATCTTTTTTATATGTCTTTATTTTCTATAATCTCTAAAATGGGCATGCATTACCTGTAGAAGATAAAATATAATAATTTTAAGGCAAGCTTGGTAGCAAGGATTACCCACATCCTCTTTCAAAAACAGACATGGTGCCTAACTATGGGCCATGTGCTCAGTAGACAGACTCTGATTTCAAGGTCTGTGTCAGCTGCAGAGAACCACCTCACCTGAGGTCATGCCCTTCCTGAGACAACTGACATCAGCAGCAGAGTATGGCAGGGGCACAATGGCCAGCCGCTTTAGCCTGGCGAGGTAATGCTTGCCCAAGAGTGCCCCACCAGGCTGGCTGAGGATTTGTCAGCCCAGTTTACATTCCAACTTATTCCTCTTCCTCTCCTAGAGGGTCATTTGTTGTTCCAAGGGTCTCCAAGACCACTTGCAATTTCAATGACTCACTTAGAGGTCTCACAAGGCTCAGCATGTAGTCCTACTCACAACTGTGATTCAGTACAGTAAAAAAGATACAAAGCAAAATGAGAAAAAGGAGGAGCTGAATGGGATCAAACCCAAGGAAAACCAGGCATAAGCTCCAGAGTCCTCTCTTTTAGTGGAGTCACAAGACCCGCTTAATTCCCCCAGCAAGGAACTGCAACAACTCATATGAAATGCTGTCCACCAGGGAAACTCATCAGTAACACAGTGTCCAGGATTTTTACTCAGGCTGATCACTTAGGCACCCTCTGCCTGGCATGTACCAAAACTCCAAACGCCAAGAAGGACAGCAAGCATTCAAGATAAACTATATTGGTTTATAGAAACAGTTCAGGCACAGTGAACCACTATTCTCAGATTTGGGAATGTAGGAATCCTCTTGAAATCCAAGTTTTCAGATGCCAGCCAAGTCCAATCTTAGAAACAGCCCTTTCTGAAGATAGCAGTCTTGGGTTACCTGTGCTATTTTTTTGTTGTTGTTTTGTTTTTTGCCACAGTGGTAAGTATATTATACCCCAAACTCTATCTCAGCACCTGTTTCCAGAAAAGCCAAACTGTAATGACAAGTTTAATTCAAAATGTCTACAGACCATGGGACCACTAAATGTATTGTTTAGAAGTTAGAAGACAACAAGCCTATTCCTCATTCCTGGGGCCACAAAGCAGCTTTTGTCTTATTTTGGATGGACCAATCAGGCCAACTTGATCTCCTAGACTGTCAAAACTAAATCAGGTTGCAAATAGGAGTTTCAGTCCAGATGTTTGTTGGCACTTTAATCAAAGTGTGATGCCACATACAACTCTCTTATATTAAAGCAGCCTCCATCAACAGAGGCTATTATCACAGATTGCCAGGAAGATAGTTGTTTCCATGCTATAACATCCTCCTGATCCTAAAGCTTGGATTATGATTAGCACTAAAATGAAATCCAAGTTCTCTGTTTGTGCAGAAATTATCCCTTTGATTCCTGCACCTACTGGACAAGAAAAAAAAATCAATAAACCAGATAAATACAAATAGCGTTGCAATTAGGTTATGTTAAAATATTGATGGAATAGAAACAAAAAAACTATTATCCCTAAAGAGAACAAAGGAGCTAAAAATAAGCAATCTGTGCTCTCAAAGAAGGCAACAACTTATTTTCACAGCTTTGGGAAGAGAGATGGAGAGGTAAAGGAAATTCATAATCTTTCTCACCTACAATGTACCAGTCTTTGGATGAGTTACATGTAGTGACTTGAAACATTTGCTGAAGTCCTCACCTCCAGTACCTATGAATATGATCTTATTTGAAAATCAGGTCTTTGTAGATCCAATCAAGTTAAGATGAGGTCACATTGGATTAGGGTCAGTCCTAAATCCAAAGATTGTCTTCATAAAGAGAGGGAGATGATTACAGAGAAAATAGTTGTGTAAAGACAGAGGCAGATACTGCAGTGACATAGCTGTAAGCCAAGGAAGGCCAAGGATTTCCAGAATACTGGAAACCAGGAAGAGACAAGGAAGGATGGTTTTCTAGGATCTTCAGAGGGAACACAGCCCTGCCAACACCTTGATCTAAGACTTAAAGACTCAGAACTATGAGAAAATAAAATTTCTGTTGTCTTAAGGTGCCAAGCTTGTGGTGTTTTTTTTTATGGCAACCATAGGACACCACAGTGCCTCATATACTTTATCTCATTCAACCTTAAGCAATCCTGTGATGGTGATAATGATGGTGTTGATAGTGAAGATGATGGTGATATATGATAGTGGTGGTGGTGATAATGATGGTGTTGAAAAAAATGCTGGTGAATAATCATGGAGGCAGAGCATGATGGCAGACGGGATGGATGTCTAGCGTAACTCTCCCAAATCTTAAGCACAAAGGGACCTGGGGGATGACAGTTGACTGGAGCCAGCTTTCAACAGAAGCTCCAGTCCAGAGGGAGAGATAACTGCCAGAAAGAATCCCAACAAAGCCTAAGGAGGGAAGCCAAACTGAGAGAAGAGATAGATAACTGCACATCTTCCCTGCCAAGGCAAGCTTAGACTCCAAGGAAACAGATTTCAGGTACGGATCTCATCCCAAAGAGGATGTGTTTCTGTCCCTTCCCCTAAGAGAGTTGCTTGCTTGCTGTGGGATCTTTACCTGTGAGTGATGAACTTAGGTTCTTCTCCCTCACCCCACCAGAGGGAATTGCTGGAAGTTTGGACTCCTTCTCCAGAAAGCCCCAGCTGTGAGCCCAGGAATTCCCTTGTCTGGCAGGAAATTTAAACAAATATTTTCCTTGTCACCTTGAACTTCCAGTTTACCCTTCCCCACTGGCCTGGTGGTCTAGAAGTCCAACCCCTGCAGAGACCAGAATGTCTGCATTTCTTGGCTAGGACTGGGCATTGCATAGACGGAGGCAGTGCAGCTGTGCTATATCTGTGAATCCAGTAATAGACAGTAAGACATAGAGGGAAAGATGACTGACCTGGCCCTGAGAAAGTGTATCTCAACAGCGGGCGGAGGCTTGGATATCTGCACTACAGGTGGAGACAGGGGAACTGCTGAGGTGCATGAACCCAACTGGAGACACCTCCCACCCAACACCAGCATTAGTAGAGTGATCTGGCTGGGGTTTAACTGGAGAGTGTCATCTCCACAACTCTCTGGTGTTCCGGAGGGAACCAGACCTCGCCCAATAGGGATACCAGAGCTACAGAACAGTGGCAACAAAGGTGCAGTGGCTGAGGGAGAAATTCTTTTGCTGTCAGGATATCCTCGGGTTTAGATCGAGTTCAGGTGGAACTTTCTCCGGCTGCCATTGAGCACCTGAGGCAAGCAGCCTTCAGCTTCCCTTGCTGAATGATGGCAGAGGGTGGTAACCACGAGGAGGAGGCAGTGACCTTACTTTGATTCTGGCAGGCACATAGTCCTGGCACATTTGCTTATTGGACAGAACTGGGCCACAGAGACTGGGTTAATAGAGACCACCAGTGGGGCTACCAGAGACTGGGGTTACCAGAGTCTGGTGGTGAAGGATGAGCAAGGTGGGGAAAGAGGCATCAACCCCCTTGCTCCAAACCTTCCACTGGACGGGCTTGTTTCACTCCTCAGAGCTCCAGAAGTGCTCAAGTCATACTTGAGCAACCAGTAAACTTCTAATATCTAGTTGCTAGAGACCTTTTGAACCCGCCAGCTAGAGAGTGGATGCTGTTTGGGATAATTGGTTTGGAACTCTTGAACAGGTAAAATCACCTGAGAACCCTCTAAGGTGATACCCTGGTTTTGTTGTAGTAGGAAGGTTTGATTTTCCTCTTCCAGGTATTACCTGTGGGGGATGTGATGTCCTAGTTGCTTGTATTTCTCCAAAGCTGAGACTGTACCCCAGAGTCACTGATTCACTAGGATTGGACAGAGATCAGATGAATGTAAGACAGAGCCACCTACCCCCACTACACCAATCAGGCCTCTAGAGTCACAGACTATAGTATTGTACAGGTCCTTTGCAAAATTGCAGAGGAAAAGCTATAGTCACCAGTCCCAGTTCCTTGGTGAAGGGCTTGTCAACGACAACCCCAGAAGTCTCCAAACTGATTTCACCTTACCTGCTCATCTAGCTAAACAGTGAAAAACAATCATGGGTGGAATCAGCAGGAAAACTCTGGCAACATGAATAATCAGAACAGTTCAACACCCCCAACATTAGTAGAGTGATCTGAATCCTAGAATGATAAACCAGGCAAACCATAGGATCCCATTCACAAACAGATGGCTGAGATGTCAGAAATCAAATTTAGAATTTGTATGGCAAATAAGATCAACAGAATGAAAGTAAAGTTGGAGTGAGAAATTCTATGATTAATTCAAAATATGTCTCAAGAATTCAATGAATTCAAAGACAAAATCACCAAAGATTTAGACACATTGAGAAAAGAAGTTGCAGCCCTCCAAGACATGACAAATACAGTAGAATCCCTCAGTAACAGAATGGAACAGGCAGAAGAAAGGATTTCCAACATCAAAGACAAAGCCTTTGAACGCTCCCAAAAGCTTAAAGAGGAAGAGAAGTGGAGAGCAAAAACAGATTACTCTCTCAGGGAGCTCTGGAATAATTTGAAGAAAACCAATATTTGCCTTATAGGGATCCCTGAAGGCAAGGAAGTAGTTTTGCAAGGAACAGAGGTTCTTCTCCATGAGATTATGAAAGAGAACTTTCCAGACATGCCAAGACATTCTGAAATTCAGATAGCAGACAGTTTCAGAACCCCAGCACGACTCAACCTGCATAAGACATACCCCAGGCACATCATAATTAACTTCACTAAAGTTAATATGAAGGAGAAAATTCTGCAAGCAGCCAGATGTAAAAAAAACCATGACCTACAAGGGGAAGACTATATGAATGACTGCAAATCCCTCTGCTGAAACCTTTTTAAGCTAGAAGAGGGTGGTCGTCAACTTTTAATCTCCTAAAACAAAATAACTTTCAACCCAGGATCCTGTATCCAGCTAAACTGAGTTTTATTTATGATGGAGAAATGAAATACTTTTTTGTTGTTGCTTTTTTTTTTTGAGACAGAGCCTCAAGCTGTCACCCTGGGTAGAGTGTCATGGCATTACATCTCACAGCAACCTCCAATTCCTGGGCTCAAGTGAGTCTCCTGCCTCCACCTCCCAAGTAGCTGGGACTGCAGGCGCCCGCCACAACGCCCAGCCATTTTTGGTTTTGGTTGCAGCTGTCATTGTTGTTTGGCAGGCCCAGGCTGGATTCGAACCCGCCAGCTTAGGTGTACGCGGCTGGCGCCTTAGCCCACTGAGCCACAGGTGCCGAGCCGTGAGAAATTAAATACTTTAATGACATTCACACGATGAAGAAATTTGCCATAACTAAACCAGCTCTCCAGGATATCCTCAGACTTATCCTCCATAATGACCAGCACAATTCTCCACTGCAAAAGTAAACTCACTTTGAAACTTTTGATCAAATTCCATCTTCCACAATGGTGAAAGGAAAAATGTCCACTGGTCTCTCAAAAAACTTGATACCCAAAATTCTACCAGGCATATGAATATTCTCAATTAATGTGAATGGCTAAAATTGCCCTCTAAAGAGGCACAGGCTGGATACAAAAACTCAGGCCAGATATCTGTTACATACAAGAATCTCATCTTACCTTAAAAGATAAATACAGAGTCAGGGTAAAGAAATGGTCATCTATATTCCAGGTAAAAGGAAAGCAGAAAAAAGCAGGTGTTGCAATTTTGTTTGCAGATACAATAGGCTTTAAACCAACAAATGTAAGGAAAGATAAGGATGATCATTTCATATTTATTAAGGGCAAGACTCAATATGATGAGATTTCAATGATTAATATTTATGCACCCAACCAAAATGCACCTCAATTTATAAGAGAAACTCTAACAGACATGAGCAACTTGATTTTCTCCAGCTCCATAGTAATC
>CAUYON010211254.1:0-42717 GCA_963573935.1 Arctocebus calabarensis | reverse complement strand
GTCTCCTGCCTCTGCCTCCCAAGTAGCTGGGACTACAGGCGCCCGCCACAACGCCCGGCCATTTTTTGGTTGCAGCCATCATTGTTGTTTGGCGGGCCCAGGCTGGATTCGAACCCACCAGCTCAGGTGTACGTGGCTGGCGCCTTATCCCGCTGAGCCACAGGCGCCGAGCCAGTCATAGGTCTTGAATAGAACTATCTTCACATTCCAAAATTATTATTCTGTATAAAAGGCTTTAATAATTTATTTGTGGGATCCCAAACCCATGCTAACCAGAACTTACGAGAACTCTTCCTGCATGACAAACTTCTCTCCTTTAGCAGTTCTGATAGCAACAACAGGAATCTCTCCAGCAGTGCCTTCTAAGCCAAAATCAGAAAGTTCATGGCTAAAGGTTTTACGGCTAGCTACAGCAAAGTTGAGTTTGTGTCCACCATCCAGGAATTTCTTTGCCACCATCATTACTCTGCAGGAAACAAGAGGTATTTGTGCCAAGACTATATCATTATGCCAAAGCTATACCAGAGTGGTAAAACACTTTTGAAAATAAGAAGTAAGCGGCTAAAAAGGAAAAAACTAAGTTCTACAGTTCATGCAGCCCTCTGGAATCAGTGTGTTCTGAGACACCAGCAAAGGATTATGACATACTTCAATGTCATATGAATTTTACTGCCAAATTGGCGGTAACCAATCAAATGGTCTGTTCCCACTGAATCTTGCTATATATGTGTAAACTCAGTTGTAGGCATAATGACTGATCTGAAAAGAAAATTTATAAGGATAAATTCACTGAGAGTCCAAATGTGCAAGTAGATAGGCACAATGTTTTAAATTCATTTTATATTAAATTTATACCTCTTACTAGAAGGTTTGGAGACAAATGTGCTGCAAAGCAAAGAGACAGCTATGAAAGCCAGGCCCAGAAAACAGTTTATTTGAACTTGTACCTTCAAAAATGTGGTTTTAGGGAACAAAAGTTCCCATTCTTTTTTGCTCTTATGTCACAGGATGGGTTAACAAGATGTTTATACATTGGATAAATGTATTTACAAAGGAAAAATATAATTCTCTCTCTCTCTTTTTTAAGAGAGTCTTGCTTTGTCACCCTCGGTAGAGTGCTATGACGTCACAGCTCACAGCAACCTCCAGCCCTTGGGCTTAGCCGATTCTCTTGCCTCAGCTTCCCAAGTAGCTGGGACTACAAAAAAATGCCCGGCTATTTTTTGTTGTTGTTGTAGTTTGGCTAGGGCCAGGTTTGAACCTGCCACCCTCAGTATATGGGGCCGGTGCCCTACTCACTGAGCCACAAGCGCCGCCCAGAAAAATATTCTTACCTGTTTCTCCAGTAGTTGGAACCTTTAGCGTTCTTTTCATAGTCTACATCATAGTAAGCAATTAGTAAGTCCTTGCCCTGTATCAAATCTTTATTGTCTTCTGTCATGTGAGGGCAGATACCAAAACTGAAATGAAATAATCCATTATCAACTTCGGTAGGTTCACAGTTATGCCATGTTTTACTGAATTACTACAAAGTAACTGACAACACTTACAGAGGAAAGAGATTTCCAACATACAAGTAATTTGCCTTCTGGAACCACAACAGGAGTTCCAGGGCCCACATGTAACTGCTTTAATATAAACTTCAAGCTATTATTGTTGTAATCCTTGGAGTTAGGCTTCAATTTATTATTATTATTATTATTTTTTGAGACAGAGTCTCACTCTGTTGCCCTGGGTAGAGTGCTGTGAAGTCATAGTTCACAGTAACCTCAAACTCTTGGGCTCATGTGATCCTCTGGCCTCAGCCTCCCGAATAGCTGGGTCTATAGGCACCCACTACAACTTAAACTATTATTGTTGTAAACCTCTCAATAGGCTGTCTAAGCCAAAACATGGCTCTGCTTAGTAACTTGAGGTAAACAAACTAAAATGAAGCAAAGAAATCCCAGATAAAGTATAAAGAGGTACTCACATGTTTTCCTGTATAAACTTTTTAATCTTGCCACTGGTCATTTTCTGTTCTGCATATGCCACAGTCTTGTCCTCAAATTTGTTCATGAGATGTGAAGGACGAAATAAGATGATACCCCTTGAAAAAAAAAAAAAAAGAAGTCTTAGTAGGCAGATAATAGCGGAACTGTCTCCCATCTCTATTTAAAGCTCAGAGTACCTACTTTTGCTGCCACTTTTACTATTATCATTTAAGCATATAAAGACTTTTCTGGCATCATAGACTCAGCAACATGATTGTTTTGTCAACACTAAGATGCTAACCAATTCTTGGGTGCATTAACATGGCACAGGGGTTTAATAAATCTTGGGTTGGAAAGTTAAGAGATCTTGATTCTAATCTTAAGTCCATCACTAATTTCAAAGACCTTGGACCAATTAAAAATTTAGTCCTTCTAGACTTCAGCTTTTATCATTTCAAAAGGGGAGTACAATGATAATTAACTTCTAGGGTGGTGCCTGTGGCTGAGTGAGTTGGACGCAGGCCCCATATACTGAGGGTAGCAGGTTCAAACTCGGCCCTGGCCAAACTGCCACAAAAAAATAGCTGGGTGTTGTGGCAGGTGCCTGTAGTCCCAGCTACTTGGGAGGCTGAGGAATGAGAATCACCCAAGTCCAAGAGTTGGAGGTTGCTGTGAGCTGTGACACCACAAGAGTTTAAAGTTGCTATGAGCTATGACACCACAGTACTCTACCGAGGGTGACACAGTAAGACTCTGTCTCTATGAAAAAGAAAAAAACAATAACAAACAGAACCCAACTCATCCCAGATACCCAATATATACAAAACAAAACAAACAAAAAAAATCCGGAGCTTGCTCTTATTGGAAAGTACTTTGCCCTGTTATTTTGCTTGAAAACTCACCTCTCTCACAAAGTATTTTATTATTTAAATAGAAGATAACTTTTTTTTTTTGAGACAGAGTTTCAAGCTGTTGCCCTGGGTATAGTGCCGTGGCATCATAGTTCACAGCAACCTCAAATTCTTGGGCTTAAGTGATTCTCTTGCCTCAGCCTCCCAAGTAGCTGGGATTACAAGTGCCCACTACAATCCCAGCTATTTTTGTTGTTGCAGTTGTCGTTGTTGTTTTTAGCTGGCCAAGGCCGGGTTCAAACCCATCAGCCTTGGTGTATGTGGCCGGCGCCCTACCCACTGAGCTATGGGAGCCGCCCAAGAAGATAACATTTTGAAACTAGTTAAAATTTTTTCTAGTTACAAATTCCTACAAAACACCACTATTCTAACAATATTTTGCCTCTAGCTTCTCCCTCATTCACTCCTCCCACCCCACCTCCTACACACAACTATACACATTTTCATCACTTGTTTTTGGCTACCTTTTTATTTTTTTTTTATTGGTACTTTTTAAAAAATAATTTTATTAAATCATAATTGTGTACATTGGTGCAATCATGGAGCACAATGTGCTTACTTCATATACAATCAGAAATATTTTGATCTTACTGTTAGAGATAGCCTTCATGGCATTTTTTTTTTCTTTTTTTTGAGACAGAGCCTCAAGCTGTCACCCTGCATAGAGTGCCATGGCATCACAGCTCACAGGCACCTCCAATTCCTGGGCTCAATCGAGTCTCCTGCCTTTGCCTCCCAAGTAGCTGTGACTACAGGCGCCTGCCACAACGCCCGCCCGGCCATTTTTTGGTTGCAGCCATCATTGTTGTTTGGTGGGCTCGGGCTGGATTCGAACCTGCCAGCTCAGGTGTACGTGGCTGGCGCCTTACCCTGTTGAGCCACAGGTGCCAAGCCATTTTCTTAATCACTATATGAAGACATTGATATTCTACATTTAATAAGTTTCACCAGTACCCTGCTAAGATGCACTGTAGGTGTGATCCCACCAATTGCCCTCCCTCCGCCCATCCTCCACTCCCCACCCCTCCCTTTCCCTTTTCCCTGTATTCTTGTGCTATCTAGGGCTTTAGCCTTCATATGAAAGCTATTAGCTACCTTTTTACACCTTTCAGTGCTCATACTCCCCTATTCTTCTAACTATTAACTTGACTTTATGTCAATTAAAACATAGGCACTTCATAGAACATAGGTACACTATATAGCAACCAGGAATTTAATATTAATACAAACATGCTGCACAAGTAAGAATGTGAATGGGCATAAAATTCCCTTTTTTTTTTTTTTTTTTTTGAGGTAGAGTCTCACTCTGTTGCTCTGGGTAGTGTGCTGTGTCATCATAGCTCGCAACAACCTCAAACTCATGTGCTCAAATGATCTTGCTTTTCTTGCTTTGGCCTCCTGAATCTGGAGTCTACAGGTATATGCCACCAGGCCAAGTTAGTTTTTCTATTTTTAGTAGAGACAGTGTCTCACTCTTGCTCAGACTGATCTTGAACTCTTTAGCTCAAGCAATTCACCCACCTTGGTCTCCTAGAGCACTAGGATTGAGTAAAGAGACAAACTACCTCTCCTGGTACCAAATGTGATCAAATGAAGATCTTAAGACACGCTTCACATAAGGTCTTTTCAATAAGACTTCTGATTAGAGATGGGTAGACCAGTTTAGATAGCAAGCATGAGAGACAGCCACAAATAACAAATCCAAGGTTAACAGGTGGTATGCTTGCTAACAAGCCACAAGGGGCTCCATATCCATTAACACACCTGGTATGTCTTAATCTAAGGTAGCCTTGCAGCCAAACCTACCCACCAACTCTACAGCCAGACTTTTCTGCAGTAGACAGTTCTGTTATTTACTAACTCTGCAAAACAAGGCAAAATTTCTTTCTTTTTTTTTTGAGACAAGAGTCTCATTGTTGCTCTCGGTAGAGCGCCGTGGCATCACAGCTCACAGTAACCTCAAATTCTTGGGCTTAAACAATTCTCCGGCCTCAACCTCCCAAGCAGCTGGGACTACAGTTGCCCGCTACACAATGCCCAGCTATTTTTTTATTGTTGTTGTCATTGTTGTTTAGCAGACTTGGGCCAGGTTCAACCCTACCAGCCTCAGTGTTATGTGGCCAGCACCCTAACCACTGATCGATGGGTGGTTTACCAGCCAAAACAAGGTAAATTTCTTAACCTCTTTGTGTGCTTTCTACTCTATAAAATGGGGATAATCATATTACTTGTTTCAGAGTTGTTGAGACTACTAAATGAGTTAAATGGCGGTAAATGGTACATAGCAAACACTATATATAGCACTATATATTTTGTCTTTTTTCTTCCTCAGATATAGCAGGATAATACACATTTTGTTAATAACATGAGTCTTCAACATACTTTTACTTCATATACCCTGGATGACCTCATCTAACCCTATCATTTCACTAATCATTTACATGGGACTGACCTATACATTTTTATCTCTAATCAAGAACTCTTCCTGAATTCTAGTCTCATCTATCCAACTGTCCACTGGTTCTTCACCACTTAGATGACTCACAAATTTTTCAAATTCACTGTGTCCAAAATAGATCTCATCATCATTCTCGTTTCTCTTTGTCACCTTCCAAATTGATGATGACTACCATGAACTCAGTCATGCAAGATGTTAGAAACCAGGACTGACTTTAGATTTTCCCTTTTTTTCCACAAATGGTTAGAGACAGATTCCTATTGTTCACATTTTTTATATTCACTCCATTCTCTCCATTGCCACAAAAGCTACCTTAGTTTAGATTCTCAGATGTCAACCTCAGTTTAGATTCTCCTGCCTTGTTCCACTCCCCCTTTAAACCACTACCATGTGGTTACCAAAGACTTTGCAAATTCAATTATTATTTTTCTCCCCAGCTCAAAGTCTTTCAATGGCTCAGAAATGTCTAAAAGATAAGCTCTAAACTCCTTTGTGTGACACTTAAGGTCTGTCATTTGGTCTGTGTTCACCTTTCTAAGCTTTTCTTTCACTATGACCTCAATCACAATTTCCAGCAATATATGCTTAGTTTTATGTCTCACTCTTTCACTCCTGCTGCTCTATCTTGAATACTTTGAATCTCAACTGCCATAACTTTCCTCATCTTTCAAGTCACCTTCTCCATAAAGTTTTTCTGACACTACTCTCTATTCCAAACAAACAAAAAAAATCACTTCCTCCTTTGTACTTCCAACACACCCTTTAGATACTTCTATCATTAATATATATTCACGTATACACTGTCTCCTCCTACTAAATGCCTCTCAAAGGTAGCAATAGTTTCGAGCACTTAGCTTATTAATACTCTGTAAGTACTCAAAACTTTTGGAAAAATTAGGCATAAAAATCACCAGTTCGCACAATCTCACTTGGTCCAGAGATTTATAAGGTTTGTTCAACGCACTTACTCTCCATCATCATCATACTCCTTCACCAGAGATTCAACATTGGTGTGTGCGAAGCGGTAATTATCCCTCAAGTTGCTGGCTGCTTTTAGGAACTCAGAGTGTGCATCACTGAATAAATCCTCGAAAAAACCTACACAGAAAATGTTAAACAAAGGAAGCAATAAATGCTGACAGATATTCAAAACTCTAAAATTCTTCTATTTTTCAAAGCCTTCATTCTATTATGGATAAGCAGAGAGAAAGGAGGACTGGGTCTACTTTATCAGAATCTTGTATATTTGGCACAAGTATTTAGTATAAGAGTTCTTCCTCTAGCCTTCACAGAAATACTTCAGAGAGCCAAAAGAGAGGATTTGTCAGTGTTCAGGTCTTAGTTCTACTTTTACGTAACTGAATAAATTTGGACAAAGTGCTTAACTGCTTAGAGTTTCAGGGACTATTCCATATATTAGAAGGCTTAAATTAAGAGAGTATATAAAAATAAACTATTGTTCACTCTATTTTTTCTTTCTGTGTCTAAACTTGTCTTTAGAGCTTTAAGTCTAGAAAAGTGATAGAAACACAAATCCTTAATAAATTCCTGCTTATAGTCAACGCCTAGTAAAATGTACAATAGAATCAGTAAGTTACGGAGTATATGAAGTGGTTTTTAGACAAATTTAAATAACCCATCTGCTGCCAGAAACTTAGTTTTATTATTGGAATTAGGAGGTTAAGAAGCACAAACACAGGTTTTGTGTTTAAATTTTTTTAGTCAAATTTACCATATATCACATTTAAAAACAAACCAAGAACACCTAAGATGCAGAAACTGTGTAACTGACTGGTTTTAAGGATAAAATGAGATACATAATGTAACACCTGAGAAAGCAAAGGCTGCTGTTAAAATCTAAGAAAAACCTTAGTAATTTGACCTTAAATTTTAAAATTACCCAATTATTATTAAAATAGCAAATGGAGGTTTATTATTTACTTGTACCCTCCTGCCTTAAAACCTTATTTTAGTCGTAATTACTCTATTACATGAGTTAAATCTCAGAGGTTAAGAAGCATCAGAAAATGCTGAAGATATTCCTATTCCAGTCCTTCAACAGAAATTAAAACATTTACATTTATAAGAACACAAACCCACTCACATAAAATATCAATCTCTCCCACATTATAGTAATGCTGATTCAAATCTATAATTATCTTTTCAGTTGGCCCAAGGGTTCGTAAATTGTTTTAACTGTGGTTTTCCCAGACATAGAAGATTTCTGAAACCAAGTTGATAATTTTATGGTATAATTAATATTTGTGATCTTCCTAGGAGGGGAAAAAAAGGAAAAACAAACAAACTTGCTACTTACCTACTACAGAGGCATCTTTATCGCTAATGAATTTCTTAAATTCTTCCTCAGTCTTGAGAGGAACTGAAGCTGGTCCTGCCTGTTTCTTCAGGTGGCTGACAATTCCATCTTAGAAGTCAAGAGGAAAGTTATAGCAACACAATTACTTATTTATAATTTGGAGACGGTAACTATTCACATGATTCTAAATTCAAAAGGTACAAAAAGATACACAATGGGCTCGGCACCTGTAGCTCAGTGGCTGGGGTGCCGGCCCACATGCACCAAGGGCTGGTGGGTTTGAACCTGGCCGGGCATGCAGGTCAACAATGACAACTAGAACCAAAAAATAGCCGGGTATCCACGTCAGTTTAACGATTATAAATGCATTTACCCTCTGACTCTGTGAATCCAGTTTTAGGAATTTATGCTACAGAGTCTATCTTTCACATGCAAAGTAACAATAATACAAAGTTTATTAAAAAAAAAAAAATCAAAAAAACAAAAAAAACAAACAAATCAACATTTATCACAATCATTTATAACAGCAATACTGGAAACATGTCCATTGATTGTGATTGGCTAAATAGTGGTATATTCATACAATGAAATACTGTGGAACTGTAATTAAAGGTTGAGGCAGCTCTTTATGTAATAAGTTATTTCTAAACTATGGTAAATGACAAAAACAAAATACAAGACAATACACGTAAATAGTGCCATTTTGTGGTTAAAAGAAAAAAAATAAATGTAATTGACAGTTTGTGCATAAAATGTCCAAAGGATATGTAACCAACTGAAATCTTGTAAGGAAGAAACTGGGTAACTAGGGATATAGTATGAAGAGAATTTCATTATGTTATCTTTTTTTTCTTGAGACAGTTTCCTTATGTCACCCTTGGTAGAATGCCGTGGTGTCACAACTCACAGCAACCTCCAACTACTGGGCTTAAGTGATTCTCTTGCTTCAGACTACAGGTGCCTGCCACAATGCCTGGCTATTTTTTTGTTGCAGTTGTCATTGTTTAGCTGCCCTGCGCCAGGGCACCCACCACCCTCGGTGCATGTAGCTAGTGCTGTAACCACTGTGCTATGGGCATTGAGCCATCCCTCCAAAGAGATTTAACTATTGTTTTTATATCTTTCTCTCCACTATCAAGTAAATTCCTAATGGGTAGGAATTTTCGTTTGGCTCACTATGCCTACCACATAGAAGTTCAATGAATATCCATCTTGCAATTAAGTTAAATGAAAAGACAAATTCCTATTCTCAAGCAGCACAAAGAGTCATCTTTAGCCTGACATTATAAAAGCAAAAAAATGTGATCCTTTTTTTAAAAAAAGTTTAAATAAATAGAGCCAGGCCATGGTGGCTCATTTCTAAATAATCTTAGCACTTTGAGACCAGTCTGGGCAATATAACAAAATCTACAAAAATAAAAAAATTAGCTGAGTGAGGTAGTATATGCCTGTAATCTCAGCTACTTATTAAATGAGCTATGATCAGGCCACAGCACTCTAGCCAAGGCAACAGAGCAAGACTTTCTCTCAAAAAAATATTAATGAAAGTAAATTTAAAATTAGAAAAAATTTTGTTTGAGTGTTAACTATGTTGCCTTTGGTAGAGTTCTGAGGCATCTACAGCTCACAGCAACCTCACACTTTTGGGCTTAAGTGATTCTCTTGCCTCAGCCTCCCAAGTAGCCAGCTATTTTTTGTTGCAGTTGTCATTGTTTAGCTGGCCCAGGCCAGATTTGAACCCGCCAGCTTCAGTGTATGTGGCTGACACTGTAACCACTGAGCTATGGGCACCGAGCCATAAAATTAAAAAATGTTTTAAAACTTTAAATAACCATACACACTGGCTCAGCGCCTGTGGCTCAACGGGCTAAGGCGCCAGCCACGTACACCTGAGCTGTCGGGTTCGAATCCAGCCCCCAGGCCTGCCAAGCAACAATGACGGCAGCAACCAAAAAAAAAAAATGGCCGGGTGTTGTGGCAGGCGCCTGTAGTCCCAGCTACTTGGGAGGCAGAGGCAGGAGACTCACTTGAGCCCAGCAATTGGCGGTTACTGTGAGCTGTGATGCCACAGCACTCTATCCAGGGTGATAGCTTGAGGCTCTGTCTCCAAAAAATAAATAACCATACACACAAAATCTTTTTATTCCTTAAATCTGGATCAACAGATGATGATTCCATTTTCTCCTAGATCTATTAAAATCAATCACAGCCGTGGCTCAAAGGAGTAGAGCACCACCCCATATGCCAGCGGTGGAGGGTTCAAACCCAGCCCCAGCAAAAAAAAAAAAATCAGCCTCAAAATGCTCACAGGCCAGAAGCAGTCCTTTTCTTACATGTATTCTACCTCTTCCATCCCTTTCTCTTCCTATATACCCTAGTGATTTGCTAACTGGCAAAGAGAACAGTTCAATTCAACTCTTTCAACATGATTAAGCTTATTTTACAAGTCTAAGGTAATTTTTTTCCTTCTGCCTATTTATGGATTTCTTTCTTTTCTTTCGTCATAGCTCTCTGCAACCTCAAACTCCTGAGCTCAAGATATCCTCCTGGGTGGCTCCCATAGCTCAGTGGGTAGGACACCAGCCACATATATTGAGGCAGGTAGGTTCAAACCTGGCCTAGGCCTACTAAGCAACAATGACAACTACAACAAAAAAATAGCTGGGAATTGGCGCCTGTAGCTCAAGTGGTTAAGGCACCAGCCACATACACCAGAGCTGGCAGTTTAGAATCCAGCCCAGGACTGCCAAACAATGACAACTGCAACCAAAAAATAGCTGGGTGTTGTGGTGGATGCCTGTAGTCTAGCCACTTGGGAGGCTGAGGCAAGAGAATTGCTGAGCCCAAGAATTTGAGGCTGCTATGAGCTGTGACACCACTGCACTCTACTGAGGGTGACACAGTGAGACTGTTTAAAAAAAAAAAAAAAAAAAAGATAACCTCCTGCCTCAACCTCCTTAGTAGCTGAGGCTATTGGTACATGCCACCATGCTTGGCTAAGTTTTCTTTTCTTTTTGTAGAGATAGGGTCTCTTTCTGTTCCCGAGGCTGATACTCAACTACTACCTCAAGCAATCCTTCCACCTTGGCCTCCCAAAGTGCTGGAATTACAGGTGTTAGCCACTATCCTGATCTTTCTTCTTTTAATTTTTTCCTCAACTATTCTCAGGGAGAATATATATATCTAAGGCTTGACACCCATAGCTCAGTGGTTAGGGCGATAGCCATACACACTACATATATATATCAAGAGAGAGAGATACACCTCTTGTTAACTGACAAACTAACTTTTTTTTAAAGACAGAGTCTCAGTATGTCGCCCTCAGCAGAGTGCCATGGTGTCACAGCTCAAAGCAACCTCAAACTCTTGGGCTTAAGCATTTCTCCTGCCTCAGTCTCCCAAGCAGCGGGGACTACAAGCACCCACCACAACACTTGGCTAGTAAAAAAAAATTAAAAAATTAAAAAAAAAAATTAAAAACAAAATAATATATATAAAAAATAAAATAAAAAATAAGATTAATTAATTAATTAATTAATTAAAAAAAAAAATAAAAAGGCTCGGCGCCTGTGGCTCAGCCGGCTAAGGCGCCAGCCACGTACACCTGAGCTGGCAGATTCGAATCCAGCCTGGGCCCACCAAACAACAATGATGGCTGCAACTTAAAAATGGCCAGGCGTTGTGGGGGGCACCTGTGGTCCCAGCTACTTGGGAGGCGGAGGCAAGAGATTCGCTTGAGTCCAGGAATTGGAGGTTGCTGTGAGCTGTGATGCCACAGCACTCTACCCAGGGTGACAGCTTGAGGCTCTGTCTCAAAAAAAACAAAAAAAAAACAAAAAAAAACACCTGGCTGGCACAGGCCAGATTCGAACCTGCCAGCCTCAGCATATGTGGCTGGCACCATAAACCACTGTGTTATGGGCGCCAAGCCAAAAGTAACTTTTTTTTTTTTTGTAGAGACAGAGTCTCATTTTATCGCCCTCGGTAGAGTGCCGTGGCGCTACACAGCTCACAGCAAACTCCTACTCCTGGGCTTAGGCGATACTCTTGCCTCAGACTCCTGAGTAGCTGGGACTATAGGCACCCGCTATAATGCCCAGCTATTTTTTATTGCAGGTTGGCTGGGGCCAGGTTTGAACCTGCCACTCTTGGTATATGAGGCTGGTGCCCTACTCACTGAGCCACAGGTGCTGTCCTTCTCGATAGAGTGCTGTGGCATCACAGCTCACAGCAACCTCCAATTCCTGGGCTCAAGCGAGTCCCTTGCCTCCACCTCCCAAGTAGCTGGAACTACAGGTGCCCACCACAACGCCTGGCCATGTTTTGGTTGCAGCCGTCATTGTTGTTTGGCGGGCTTGGGCTGGATTCGAACCGCCAGCTCAGGTGCACGTGGCTGGCGCCTTAGTCCGTTGAGCCACAGACGCTGAGTCTTTTTTTTTTTTTTTGAGACACTGTGTCACCCTTGGTAGAGTGCTGTAGCATCACAGCTCATAGCAACTTCAAATGCTTGGGCTGAAGTGATTCTTTTGCTTCAGCTTCCCAAGTACCTGGGACTACAAGTGCCTGCCACAACCCCTGGCTATTTTTTTTGTTGTAGCTATCATTCTTTCTTTCTTTCTTTATTTTTTTTTTAATAATGTCCATTTTGTTTTATTTTATTTATTTTTTTTTTTGTAGAGATAGAGTCTCACTTTATAGCCCTTGGCAGAGTGCCGTGGCATCACACAGCTCACCAGCAACCTCCAACTCCTGGGCTTAGGCGATTCTCTTTGCCTCAGCCTCCTGAGTAGCTGGGACTACAGGCACCCGCCACAACGCCCAGCTATTTTTCTGTTTTGCAGTTCGGCCGAGGCCATGTTTGAACCCGCCACCTTCAGTATATGGGGCCGGCGCCCTACTCGATGAGCCACAAGCGCCACCCAGTAGCTGTCATTATTATTTGGCAGGCCTTGGCCGGGTTGGAATGCGCCTACTTCAGTGTGTATGGCTGGCGCCCTAACCACTGAACTATGGGTGCCGAGTTTTAGATGAGGATTTTTTTTTAAGGGACAGAGTCTCATTTTGTCACCCTCGGTAGAGTGCCGTGGCATCACAACTCACAGCAACCTCCAGCTCTTGGGCATAGGCGATTCTCTTGCCTCAGCCTCCTGAGTAGCTAGGACTATAGGCGCCTGACACAACATCTAGCTATTTGTTTGTTGCAGTCTGGCTGGGGCTGATTTGAACCTGCCACCCTCGGTATATGGGGCCAGTGCCCTACTCACTGAGCCACAGGCACCACCCTACATGAGGAATTTTTAAAACTAAAAGTGTATTATGTACAAAAACACATTGTCATGTTTTCTCAATAAAGAATTGGTACTTAAAAAATTCAGTTTACAGAATGTAATCTAGGATTTTTACCTGCAGTCCTAGGCCCATCATAAGCACCTGCTTCTTCACCATCTCTAAATATCTTCAAGGTTGGATATCCACTGACTCCATACTTATTACAAGTGTTTGTGTTGGCAGTACAATCAACCTAAAGATGGAAACAAAAAGTACTTGTTATCCAAACATCTGCTGCAGACTCTTCCTGTATTTCCAAATATTAAGATTTATCAAATCATGAGAACATCAACCAATTTTTGGCATACATGCCACAGAACATTAGATCTTAAAGGCAGAATGCTGTTTGTCTACCTACACAAGACCTGCCTAAGGCATTCTTTAAAATTGAGATTCCTGCACCTTATACAAAATACAAAAGTTACTATTTACATTCTGCGCTTGGGTCTCTATTATCTAAAACAGTGGTCTCTACTTTTTTTTGCCTTAGAACATGTGAGGGATAAATCACTTAAATTATTATTAACAGTAGCTTAATTTTTTTGGGGGGGGGGGGGATAGTCTTGCTCTGTTGCCCCAGGCTAGGGTGCTGTGGCATTAGCCTAGCTCATAGGAACTTGAAACCCCAGGGCTCAAGTGTTCCTCCTGCCTCAGCCTCCCAAGTAGTTTGGACTACAGGTGCCTGTCACAAAGAGAGGCTAATTTTTCTTTCTTTTTGAGACAGAGTCTTAATATGTCACCCTCAGTAGAGTGCCGTGGCGTCACAGCTTATAGCAACCTCAAACTCTTAGGTTTAAGTGATTCTCTTGCCTCAGCCTCCAAAGTAGCTGAGACTACACGTGCCTGCCATAACACCCAGCTATATTTTTTGTTGTAGGTATCATTGTTGTTTAGCAGGCCTGGGCTGGATTTGAACCTGCCAGCCTTAGCGTATGTGGCCGGTGCCCTAACCACTGACCATTGGGCGCCAAGCCAAAGCCTGGCTAATTTTTTTCTATTTTTAGTATAGACAAGGGTCTTGCTGTTGCTCAGCCTGGCTCAAACTCCTAGCTCAAGGGATCTTTCTGCCTCAGACTCTCAGGTGCTAGGATTACAGGTATGAGCCACCATGTCTGGCCAACAATGGCTTACTCTGGTAACATTATCAAGGGAATACAGAGATGGGTGAGACGGATTAGAATCTGATTTTGCAGTGTTATTAGCAAAAGTAACATTATTTATACATGTTCCCTGAGCTACTTTGAAGCTGGGCTAAACCACAGTATAACAGATCTACTGAAACCCATTAGGAAGAAGAAATCCATTTCCATCTTATTTCGCCAAATACTTCAAACCAAGCACTTTATACATATTATCTCATTTAATCTTTACAAGACTCCTAGGTGTAATTCTTATGCTCTAAGACACATCAACTAAGGTCCAGAAAATTAATGTGTCTGTACTTAAACAGGTTATAGTCATATGAAGCAAAAATCAAATCATGATTGAACTTCTTTCAATACAATGGCAAGCTGCTTGATATGAGGATTAAAAGTAATTTTCCAAAATAGCCTTATATTTGTATTAGGCTGGCAGAGCAGAGGTGTGAGCTTTTAGACTAGAACTGGATTTATTATACAGAATAATGGCAAAATTCTGGAAGCATTACTTTAACAACAAAAACGAATACCAGGTTTGCAGCTGACCAATTTGGTTACATACTCATCAATACTCATTAATATCACAATCATCATTTTCCTATTCCCATTACTGTGATTATCATATGGCAGTTTAAGGAATCATTTACTCAATGATAACTTTCCTTTCCATATTTGACCCTAAATTTTTATTTATCACATATATTATTTCTTATGCCAATAATTTTCTTAGTTTCACTACTTTTACTCTGGGTTTTTGTTTGTTTTTTTTTTTTAACACAGAGTCTCAATTTGTTGCCCTTGGTAGAGTGTTGTGGTGTCATAGCTCATAGCAACCTCAAACTCTTGGGCTCAAGCTATCCTCTTGCCTCAGCCTCCCAAGGAGCTGGAACCACAGGCGCCTGCCACAACTCCTACCTATTGTTTTTTTTTTTTTGAGACACAGTCTCAAGCTGTTGCCCCCCTGGGTAGAGTGCCATGGTGTCACAGCTCACAACAACTTCAAACTCTTGGACTTAAGCGAACCTCTTGCTTCAGCCTCCCAAGTAGCTGGGACTATAGCTGCCTGCCACAATGTCTGGCTATTTTTTTGTTGCAGTTGTTGTGTTTCTTAGCTGGCCCGGGCGGGGTTCAAACCTGCCAGCTTTGGTGTATATGGCCGGTCCCTACCCACTGAGCTACAGGAGACACTCTTTTTTAACATTTTTTGAGACAGAATCTCACTTTGTCATCCTTGATAGAATGCCGTGGCGTTATTGCTCACAGCAACTTCGAAGTCTTGGGCTTAAGCAAATTTCTTGCCTCAGCCTCCCAAGGAGCTGGGACTACAGGTGCCCACCACAACGCCTGGCTATTTTTAGAGATGAGGGTTCTCTCTGGCTCAGGCTGGCCTTGAACTTGTGAGCTCAGGCAATCCCCCCACCTCAGCCTCCCAGAGTGTTAGGATTATAGGCATGAGCCACCACACCCGGCCCATCTGGCTATTTATAAGAGATGGGAGGGCAGTGCCTGTGGCTCAGTGAGTAGACCACCAGCCTCATACACCAAGGATGGCAAGGTTGAACCCAGTCCCAGACAAACTGCAACAACAAAAAAATAGCTGGGCATGTGGCAGCTATTGTCTCAGCTACTCGGGAGGCTGAGGCAAGAGAATCGCCTAAACCCAAGAGCTGGACGTTGCTGTAAGCTATGATGCCACAGTACTCTACCAAGGACAACAAATTGAGACTTTTTTTTTTGAGACAGAGATGGGGTATCGCTCTTGCTCAGGTGCCTCAAACTCTTGAGCTCAAGCAATCCATCCTTCTCGGCTTCCCAGAGTGATAGGATTACAGGTATGAGCCACCTTGCCCAGCCACTACTTTTAATCTTTTGAAACAATAATTAATACAATAGTCAGTTGGGTATTTGTCCAGAAACTAGTATTCACTCTTCTTAGTACTATAAGAGCAGAGAAAATAAATGTTAATTTTATAAACTATAGTTTATAATTTTTCATTTCCTTTAAATGAAGAATCCACATACTTACCTTAGCTAACGGAACTATTCCTTTTAATCTGGTAGCTGCAGCTTCATACTCAGGGGCAAGCCTCTTGCAATGTCCACACCTATATATATATATATAAAAGCCAAATTCTCAGTTTAATCCTACACATTTCTTAATCTTATCTCACTAGAAAGAATTTCTAATTATAATACTTCTTAAGTTAGCAGATGCTCCTCAAAGCAAAAATATCACCTAACATTCATTATTGCTAGCTCTTTCAGAAGGTCGAGGTGTTATCTTAAGCCCGAGGTTGATTCTATAGCTCCTGTTCAATCCAGAGAACTATCTAGTTTCTTAACAAGAAGTCCTGACAGCTTGGCGCACATAGTTCAGTGATTGGAGCACTGGCTACATGCAATAGGGATGGTGGGTTCTAACCCAGCCCAGGCCTGCTAAACAAACAACAATAACAAAACAGCTGGGCATTGTGGCGGATACCTGTAGTCCCAGCTACTTGGAAGGCTGAGGGCAAGAGAATCACTTAAACCCAAGAGTTTGAGGTTGCTGTGAGCTGTGATGCTATGGCACTCTACCAAGGGTGACATAGTGAGACTCTGTCTCAAAAAACTTCTGGAAGTTGTAATGATGAAACAGAAACCCAGTTTGAGGGGTTAGTGCAATGTTCTTGAACCTTTTTTTTTTGGCAATTTTCGCTGGGGTTTGAACCCACCACCTCTGGTATATGGGGCCCTGCCCTACCCCTTTGAGCCACAGGCACCACCCTGTTTTTGAATCTTTTTTATCTCACGGCACACTTGAATCTAGTTAAACTTCCGCAGCACACTTAGGTGTTGATCCAAAATAAATAAATAAAAGTCAAAGAAAGGAATATAATTACTATGTTTTGAACTTCTTTCAAAAATAATTTAATTAATGATCTTTAAAATTTTTCATGATGTGGGCAGCGCCTGTGGCTCAGTCAGTAAGGCGCCAGCCCCATATACTGAGAGTGGCAGGTTCAAACCCAGCCCTGGCTGAACTGCAACAACAACAACAACAAACAAAAAATTTTTTTTCATGATGTGTGAAAAATTTTAGATGTCTTAGGCACACCTAAGACTTTCACAGCACACTGGTTGAAAATCACTGGATTAGTGGAATGAGGCACTAATTTAATATAAATAAGTACTGCCTAGTTCATTAGAGGCCTTTTTCCTCTCAACTCAGTTTTAACACAACATACAGTAACATATTTAAAGATGGTAAGACTGATTTTTACAACTATACTGTTCACCTGGTCATGAGAACTGATGAAAACATTTAAAGTAGAATACTTTTCCCAGAGGGGCAGTAGAAGCACCTGCTCCTCTCCTCAGTCAGTCCTAACAGTCCCACAGGTACAATGGATGTATATACAATGGGGGTTGGAGGGACACATAATATATTCTCACTTATTGGTGTAAGCAACAGTTAGCAAGTGTAGCAACAGTTATACATCTTTAAAAGCCACAGGGATTCATAGGGATCACTTTGAGAAAGTGAGTTCTGTAACCACCCCACAGATAGCACAAAGAGAAAGAAAACAGAAGGGAAGAAAGGGAAAAGAGAAGAAACTTGAGCAGAAGTATTTCACAGCAACAGACTCAATTTATTTTATTAAATGATGGATGGATAAATAACACAGATGTATTGTTTAAACTTGTTTAAAACAAAGGACTTATAAGAGCTCTAAGGCAGTGGTTCTCAACCTTCCCAATGCCGCGACCCTTTAATTCAGTTCCTCATGTGTGGTGACCCCCAACTATAACTGTAGTTTTGCTACTGTTATCAATCATAATGTAAATATCTGATATGCAGGAAGTATTTTCATTGTTACAAAGGGGTCATGACCCACAGGTTGAGAACTGCTGCTCTAAGGAGACTTATTGAAAAATAATTATTAGAAAACTCGGGCGGCGCCTTTGGCTCAGCGAGTAGGGCGCCGGCCCCATCTACCGAAGGTGGCGGGTTCAAACCCGGCCCCGGCCAAACTGCATCAAAAAATAGCCGGGCGTTGTGGCGGGCGCCTGTAGTCCCAGCTACTCGGGAGGCTGAGGCAAGAGAATCACCTAAGCCCCAGAGCTGGAGGTTGCTGTGAGCTGTGACTCTACAGCACTCTACTGAGGGTGATAAAGTGAGACTCTGTCTCTATAAAAAAAAAAAAAAAAAGAAAAGAAAAGAAAAATAATTATTAGAAAACTTAATGATGGAATAGTGATACTGAAAAAAAGACTAATACTACATGTTGCATGGTCACATACATATTTACTATAAGCATAAAAGAATCACAAGATAGACACTAAATCCAGAATGGGAGAGCACAGGCCGCAGTGTAATGGTGGCATCTGTAATCCTATGACTTTGGGAGGCTGAGGCAGGAAGAATGCTTGAGGCCAGAAGTTTGGTGGCAGTGAGGGGCAACAAGCAAAACCGTCTTTAAGAAAAACAAAAGATTTGGGGAGAGCATAAGATAACAAAAGAGTACTCAGGGGTTTCAAATGTGTTTGCGACTAAGAGGTGAACAAATAGTGTTCTTTATATTGTCTGTCTTTCACAGAAGAATAGTTCACAGCAAGATCCTCTCGCCTCTGCCTCCCAAGTACCTGGTGCTACAGGTGCCTATTATGACACCCCGCTATTTTTTTAGAAATGGGATCTCACTCTTGCTCAGACTGGTCTCGACTTATGAGTTCAAGCAATCCACCCACCTTGTCCTCTCAGAGTGCTAGGATCACAGGTGTGAGCCACCACACCCAGCCAGGGCCAAATGCTTCTTTAGCGACTGATAGAAAAACTGATATAGTCCTTTCAGTCTAGGAACAGCAGTCTGGCAGGAGTGATGGACTGTATTACATGAGGTACCAATAGAGAGAATAGTTGTCCAGGGAAGGAACAAGTTAACTTTTTAGTTCAATCTTCAAGTTGAAAGGATCAATTGGAGGGCAGAGGAGGATTTCAAGTAAAGGAATCAGCACATGTATTATTTATTATTTCTGTCCTAGAGGGTAGAACACACATCACACATCTACAACATAAGTAGATGTTGTGTGTTGGCTCAGTGCCTGTTGCTCAAGTAGGGTGCTGGCCACATACACCAAAGCTGGCTGGTTCAAGCCCAGCCAGGCCTGCTAGACAACAATGACAACTGCAACCAAAAAAAAAAAAAAAAAAAGCCAGGCATTGAGGCCAGCACCTGTAGTCCCAGCTACTTGGGAGGCTGAGGCAAGAGAATCACATAAGCCCAAGAGTTTGAGGTTGCTGTGAGTGGGGAAACCACAGCACTCTACCAAGGGTAAGGCGACATAGTGAGACTCTGTCTCAAAAAAAAGTAGATGTCATAGACTTAACAGCAATCAATACATTTTCAGAATTATCAAATAATTAAATAGTGCTACTTATTTCCTCAGAGAAATTCAGAAATTCCTCACTCTCATCCTATATAGATGATTAATTCCATAATGAAAATATCAATCTACAGAATTAACTGCAAAGAAATCTTTCATTTTCACTTGTAAAATGAAAGTGGAAAAAAACTTCAAAGGAGAAAAAGAACTTGCCCAAAATACGGCCATTTTGCTCTTAATGAGGATTCTTTAACTGCTCCCAACTACCTTTTGAGATAGTATTCCTGATCTTTAAAAAGGTATATAGCAGTCAGAAAACATTCCAGCTGGAATAGTGTAGCTGATTGTGAAGAAATAAAGATATTATAAAAAGGAGACTTCCTTGACTCAGAATTGCTCACACAGAAAACTGATCTTTCTTGCTGGCATAGTAGAGGATGACTTTCTCTTTTAAACCAATTAAAAGCAGACACCACAGCAGAGATCCACCCAATTTTGGAGGATAGTTCAGTGCATGACGGGATATGTAGTTTCAAGGCAGCACGTGCAACAATATAAAGTAGGAAAGGATGCCCCAATTCAAACAAAAATTCTGATTTAAATTAACAGTCTAATGGCCTTCCTTCTCCATCAATTCCTACTGTAAATTGCATATCCCTCTGATTCAGATGATCTTTACCACAATACTTCTAGAGTAACCCTCCACAAGTCAGCAAGAGCCTGAAGAGTAAAAGACCTGAGTTTGAAGTAAAAGTTACATACTAACATTTTTAACTGATACTTTTTTTTTGTTTTTGTTTTTAACTGATACTTTTGAATACAGACAGTTTTTAACAAGGAGTCACTGTGTCAGGAGGGGAAAAAATTAAGTACTGTAATCAGCAAAAAATATTGAGATATTCCTACCTCAAGGTTAAGATAATCACTGTTTGCTATAATAATAATTTGTAGGTTAAAAACCAAAACTAAACCAGGATTTCTGTGCCAGAAATCCTTTTTGGTCTTCCTTCCCCCCAAGACAGATTTTTATTTCGAGTTAGTTCTATCTTAAGGAATTAACACTCATTCAATTAAATCACTTTGAAGTGGAGTAATTCTCCAACATTAGCTATTTTTTCATTGAAGAGTCTAATTTTTTTTCAGAAATCCTAGTTAAAACTGAAATCTGAGAATTTGGACAGAGTCTGATGGAATTATTCTTGTTCTTTTTTTTTTTTTTTTTATTTCGACAGAGGTTTCTGCCAGTACTGAGAAATAAGTGATTTGCTTGATATAGAAGTTGTACACCATTCGATTTACATAATTATTGTCTGCTTCCAGAAAGCACTTACGACCATTCTGCAGCCACACAGTGACCTTGCCTAAAACCAATGGCTGTGGGGCGAGAAAAAAGGAAATACCCTGGGGATCCAAGACTTCTGCACTCGGGAACGTTCGCTTCCACTATAAGGCTTTGGGGATGCCGGGTACATAGAATGGAGACCATTCATACTAACCCACAAACTGTAAAAACACATATCGAAGGGGGAAAGGGAAGGGGGTGGCTAATACCTCTGCAAATAGGAAGTGCCGCAAGAAAACTGAAGTAAGAATGTGGCCTGCGCGAGAGGGCCTTCGGGTTTCCCTTCTCGGGTGTCGCTCCCAGCCCTCCAGCACCGACTCCTCCTCTCCCAGAGACCCCGCCGGCTTCCCGGGGACCGGGAATGTGTGGGCGGCAGCCAAGGCCCGCAGAAACAGTGGAGAAGCCGCGTAGGCCCAACCGTTCCCCGCGCCCCCGGCCCCGGCCCAGCCTGGCCCTCCCTCCCCCGCCCAGGCGGAGTGGCCTTACCAGGGGGCAAAGAACTCGACCAGCATGAGGCCGGCGGACCCGGTGTCGGAGACGCGGCTCTCGAAGTTATCGTCCGTGAGTTCCAGCACATCGGAGGCAGCAGCGAGCCCGGCGAGACCGGTGAGAAACAGCGCCACGCCCCGGACCAGGGTTAGGCGGCGGAGGCGCATGGCGGCGAGGTGAGGTTGGGGGGCGGCCGGGAGGGTGGGGGCTCGGCGGCGACTGCGGGGGTCGGACGGCCGGCCGACAACCACTCACCCGCTTTCTGCGCTGGCGCGTCTGGCCCAGACGGACCTGCAAGCCGGAGGTCCCAACCCCCAAGGCCGGCTCGGGCTGCTGTGTGGCAGCCGCCGATTGGCTGCGCGGCGCTTGCGTCGGGCGGGCGGGACCAGCGGGTAACTGCCGAGTGGCCGGAGCGCGGGGCGGGGCCAAGGCGGCGAGCACCGGGCCGAGCTTGGCTGAGCCTGGGGCTCGGGTCCTGGACCGCGGTTGGGAGCGAGCGGGGGCCGTGGGGTTCACGGGATCCTGAGCGTCAGGCAGGACGCGGTTAGAAATGGGGCGCAGCGAGGCTGGGAACCGGCCCTGAGCTCGTCCTGTGTGGTGAGGGGAGCCGCGCTAAGGGGCGCCAGAGCCTGAGGCTGAGTGAAGTCAGGGCTGAGTGGGCGAAGAGAACTGGGCCGAGGTGAGGCCCAGAGGCGGGGATTGAGGGGAGAAGGAGCCAGCCCTCAAGGGCTATTTGGGTGGACGCACCTGGGACCGGACACATTTTCTAAATGTCAGGCTGCTGTATTCTGTCCAATTCCTCTAGGTTTTTCTTTTGGGCGCAGCCTAAGCGCTCCCACTGGCCCCCCGCCCCCGCATTGTCCAGTTCCTTCTAGTCCTGGCAGGACCGAGTTTTCTTTGTCCAGCCGCGGGGCCCTGTCCTCGTGGCTGCTACATTTTTAAAAATTATTTTTTAAAGTGATTTTTTTTTTTAATTAGAAATGCTGTCACAAAATGAAAGTTTTCTGCCAATTGGTCGCCTGTGCAGTATCTCTTATGACTCCCTTTTGTTTTCAGAAAACGTTGAGTCTTCTCAAGTAGGATGTATTTGTTTTCTTCCAACTGCTCCCAGTTCCTAGTTTGGGGCACCTTAAGAGGAAAGAGGGTGGGGAGGAGGAACAGGAAAGTGCTAATCCTTGATGCAAGTGCAAGAGTGAAATGACACTTGATTCTTCCATTTTCTTAACAGACATGAGCAGTTGTCATGAACCAGGGCATGTGCAACTGCCCCGAGCAGATGCCATTCGTTCACGTCTAATTGATACTTTCTCTCTCATCGAACATTTGCAAGGCTTGAGCCAAGCGGTGCCACGGCACACTCTCCGGGAGTTACTTGGTCAGCAACATATTTCTTCCCTACTTAAATTAAAGTCTCCTATTGATACCCTCCAAAGAAAGACAAATTTAAGGGGAGGGGATGTTGGTTTGGTTACTGGTTTAGAGATTACACCAAACTCGATATTATGAATAAAACTCTTTGAATCTAGCTCTGTGCTCTTAGCTCAGTGGGTAGGGCACCAGCCACATGTACCGGGCCTGGCCTGCTAAACAACAGTGACAACTGTAGCCAAAACTAGCTGGACATTGTGGCAGGGGCCTGCAATTCCAGCTACTGGGGAGGCTGAGGCAAGAAAATCGCTTAAGCCCAAGAGTTAGAGGTTGCTGTGAGCTGTGATGCCACAGCACTCTACCTAAGGTGACAAAGTGAGACTCTGTCTCTAAAAAAACAAAAAACAAAACAAAAAACTCTTTGCAGGAGATAGAACCCATGTCACTCATTTTTCGGCCTAAGATAGCTAGTAACATTGGCTGAAAAGTTTCTACCAAAGACACTTGAATCTTGAAGGATTGAACCTTCTGTTTGTATTTGTGGGCATGGACAGTGCTGGTCATAAGCAACACATCATTAGCTCATGCTCCAAACTAACAGGATTTGGAGTTGATGTGAGAAGGAGCAGCAGGAAGGCAAGCCTCTGCATGAGGTGGACCAGTATCCCTGCCCCCAAACCTACTTGTATTTATCCACTGTCCTTTTAAAATGTTTGCCACAGATCCTGCCCGTCAGAAGAAAATTATGTTGGGAGATCAACACCAGCTAGTGCGCTTCTCCATAAAGCCTCAACATGCAGGACGGATTTCACATGCCCAGAGGAAGTTGAGCAGGCTTCGAGTCCGATGTAGTCAGAGGCCACCTCTTTCCTTGTGGGCTGGATGGGTTCTTGAATGTATCCTTTCCTGTCATTCATGGCTGTTCATCATCTGTCTGATGACTTATTTTTCCCTTCCCAAACTCTTTTCTTATTATAACTGCTTTTATTCTTGCTTTTATTATTTCAGCTGCATAAAAATCAGAACTACAGGGCAGCACCTGTGGCTCAGTGAGTAGGGTGCTGACCCCATACACTGAGGTTGGTGGGTTCAAACCCAGCCCCAGCCAAACTGCAACAAAAAAATAGCCCGGCATTGTGGCAGGTGCCTATAGTCCCAGCTACTTGGGAGGCTGAGTAAAGAGAATCGCCTAAGTCCAGGAGTTGGAGGTTGCTGTGAGCTATGATACCACAGCATTCTACTGAGGGTGATAAAGTGAGACTCTGTCTCTAAAAAAAAAAAAAAAAAAATCAAAACTACACTCTAGTTTCCTTAAGAAAAAAACAGGTTCTCTCTTCAAGAACTTTATCATCTTTCTCATCTTTTTGAATACAATTGTATTGATGGTTGAAATAGGTGAGAACTAACATAAATGAAAGAGGAACTGGATGGGAGTCATTTTTCTTCTCCCTTGATTGATCTTTTTATATTTTTGAGTGTCATTTGAATTGTTATAAGGACAATCAATATTAAGCTCTCTGGAGTAGGATTTGTGTAACTGGGAAGATCTGGAAACATTTGGAGGGCTCTAGAGAATATTGTTGGTATTGTGTAGTCTAGACACTTAGAGGTAGAATGTATATGTAGCAAGGGAACTAGAAATGGGAAGACCAGTTTTATTTGTCAATTTAGTTCAATATTTGTTTGAGTTAACCTTTTCAATTAAAGAGAGTGGTATCTATCTGTGAATAATTCAATGTGTACGTTTTACAACTATAACAGAAAGATTATTTAAATAGAAATAAGAAAGCTCGTAAAGTTAGGTACAACTAAGCTATTAAGTGACTTAAATTACTTAAAAAGGAAATGACTTAAACCAATCATAAGTTATATGAAGTATATTAAAAACAGAAGGACATCTGGAGAATCAGTGAGCTCATTTGATGATCATCTCAAATAATCTCAGAAATGATGAAAGAACAGTAGAAATACTCGTTTCATCCACATTGTTTTGAGGAATTTTCCCATTTTAACACAGTCCTCTAATATAGCCAGGTCAAAGATGTTTCAATATAAAACAATAATTGATGTCTCTGATTCATTACAGTATACTATATACTTGGAGGTGCTTTATTTCTTCCATAGTAGTGAGCATTTTTGAACTCACTTGAAATGTGACATAAGTCACGATTTACTATTTCTTATGTGATTACTAGCATGTATTTATTTGCCTTGTGGGGTTAGGGATTTAGTCTTAAATCTTGGAATGAAATAACAGTAAATGAACAGGATTCCCTAGATCTAATAGACAAATCAAAATACAATAACACTAGCCATTTTATTTATTTTATTTTTTTTTTTTGAGATAGAGCCTCAAGCTGTCACCCTGGATAGAGTACTGTAGCATCACAGCTCACAGCAACCTCCAATTCCTGGGCTCAAGCGAGTCTCCTGCCTCAGCCTCCCAAGTAGCTGGGACTACAGGCGCTCACCACAACACCCGGCCATTTTTTTTGGTTGCAGCCATCATTGTTGTTTGGTGGGCCAGGGCTGGATTCGAACCCGCCAGCTCAGGTGTTCGTGGCTGGCGCCTTAGCCCGTTGAGCCACAGGCGCCTAGCCACACTAGCCATTTTATTTGGTAAAAGAGTTTGAATTTGAAACAAATATGAAACAATGATCTCTGTGCCAGAGCATAGATAGATTACTAGACTGTGTGTTATCTGGCAAGCTCATGAAAATTTTATCTTATTAAGCATATTCTTATGTTAGAAAGGCAGCACAGATTTTGCAAAGGGAAATTATTTGTGATTGACAAATTTCTTTGAGCAGACTAATTTTTTTTTTTTTTTGAGACAGTGTCTCACTATGTCACCCTCGTAGAGTGCCATGGCACCTCAAATTCTTGGGCCCAAGTGATTCTCTTGCCTCAGCCTCCCAAGTAGCTGGGACTACAGGTGCCTGCCACAGTGCCTGGCAATTTTTGGGTTGTAGATGTCGTTGTTTATCAGACCTAGACTGGGTTCGAACGTGACAGCTCTGATGTATGTGGCTGGCACCCTAGCTGCTGAGCTATAGGCGCCAAGCCAGAACAGACTAATTTTTTTTCTTTTTTGAGACAGAGCCTCAAGCTGTCGCCCTGGGTAGAGCACTGTGGCATCACAGCTCACAGCAACCTCCAACTCCTGGCTTAAGCTATTCTCTTGCTTCAGGCTCCCAAGTAGCTGGGACTACAGGTCCCTGTCACAACACCTCGCTACTTTTTGGGTTGTAGTTGTCATTATTGTTTGGCAGGGCAGGGCTGGATTTGAACCTGCCAGCTTTGGTGCATGTGGCTGGCGCCTTAGCCCCTTGAACTATAGGCGCTGAACAAACAACAGACTAATTTTTATGATTTAACATTAAGATTTGGGGCTGGGGCCAAAATCTTAAGGTTGCTGTGAGCGCAGGCAGTCCTCCTGCTTTAGTCTCCCAGAATGCTAAGATTACAAGTGTGTGCCACCACACCCAGCCATCCCTTTTTTCCAGAGAGTAAAAGAGCTACTTCTGTAATTGGGATTTTCCTAATCCAACTATCAGATTCTTCTTTCCATTCTTCTTTACTTTAAACTACTTCATTGTTCTCTTTGGGTTCTTATTTTATAAAGACAATTGAATAAAAATGATAGCATTCCATTTTCCAGCTGCAAATGTAGTCCTCAGCTGTTTCTAATAGTATAATCCCATGCTTCTGAGAACCAGAATTTATTGTTATTGAAAAAATATTGTATTTTATTGAATCTAAGCTTCATCAAAGGTGAAGTGCACTATTGATTTACCACTTAGAAATAAAAATCATCCTGAATTAAACTTGGACATGTAATTGATTGTAAGATGCATACTAAATACTGGCCGAGCATGGTAGCTCATGCCTATAATCATAGCACTATGGGAGGCTGAAGTGGGCAGATCCCTTGAGCTCAGGAGTTCAAGACCAGCCTGAGTAAGAACAAGACTCGTCTCTACTAAAATAGAAAAAAACAGAAAGATAGAAAGAAAAAAACTAGCCGGGTATTGTGGTGGGCACTTGTAGTCCCAGCTACTCAAGGGACTGAGGCAAGAGGATCTCTTGAGCTCAAGAGTTTGAGATTGCTGTAAGCTATGATGACACCATGGCACTCTACCTAGGGCAACTGAGTAAGACTCTGTTGCAAAGGAAAAAAAAAAATATATATATATATATTAATTAAAATAATTTCAGAAATACTAAAATGCAAAAAAATGTTCATGTTATGGCTTGGCGCCCATAACACAGTGGTTCCAGTGCTAGCCACATGCACCGAGGGTGGCAGTTCAAACCTGGCCTGGGCCTGCTAAACAACAATGACAACTGCAACAAAAAAAACCAGCTGGGTATTGTGGTGGGCACCTGTAGTCCCAGCTACTGGATATTGAGGCAAGAGAATCGCTTAAGACTAAGAGTTTGAGGTTGCTGTGTGCTGTGATGCCACAGCACTCTACCGAGGGTGACATAGTGAGATTCTGTTTAAAAAAAAAAAAAGAAAGATGTTCATCTTAGAGAAACACTGCATTAAAGAAAAACTTGTCAAAGAAGCACATAGCCTAAAGAAGCATAGGAATACATATAGTGTGACTATTGGTTTTTAAGGAGAAGCAAACCTCCTTAAAATTCTAGGGGAGATTAAAATACATCTCTGTTCATTTTGTCTTGTTGCAGTTTAGGATTGGGAATGATAGTAAAGGCTGGCACCTGTAGCTCAGTGGCTAGGGCACCAGCCACATACACTGGAGCTGGCGGGTTCCAATCCATCCCGGGCCTGCCAAACAACAATGACAGCCACAACCAAAAAATAGCTTGGCGCCTGTAGTCCCAGCTACTTGGGAGGCTGAGGCAAGAGAATCACTTAAGCCTAAGAGTTTGAGGTTGCTGTGAGCTATCATGCCACGGCACTCTACCAAGGGTGACCGCTTGAGACTCTGTCTCAAAAAAAAGAAAGAAAGGAAGAAAGAAATGATGGTAAAGCCATAACACCCCAATGCTGATTCTTATTTATCTCTTAAATCTATTTTGTTATCACTTTTTTTCTAGACCATGGTGTACACCTATTATATAAAAGCAATGAAGGAACTGACAGATAAAGGAAATGAATTATGGAATTGCAGTTAAAAATAATAGGGTTCTAGAGAGGATGTATGAGATTCAATTTGCTTTGCAGAACAAAATCAGAGAAAGTTTAAAAAAAAAGCTAACATACAAAGAACTAAGTGAGTTTTAAGAGACAGTAACTCTTCTCGCTCTGTTAACCAGGCTAGTGTGCAGTGGCCTGATCATGACCGTCGCTCACTATAATCTCAAATTCCTGGGCTCAAGTGATCCTACTGCCTCAGCCTCCATACTAGCTGGAATTACAGGCATGCAGCACCATGTCTGGATAATTTTTTTTATTTTTTTGTTGGGGTGGGGTCATGCTCTATTGCCCAGGCTGGTCTTGAGCTTCAAGCCTCAAGCAATCCTCCTGCCTGGGTCTCCAGAAGTTCCAGGATTACAGGTGTGATACTACACTCAGCCCCCAGGTATAATAACTTCTTATAAATCAGTATATCCTGTGAATCTGGCTTGTTATTGCTACATGCCTCATAGAGTACTTTAGATATCATGGCCCTCTATTTTCATTCTACTCTCAAGACTCATTTCTTCATATTGAACTTTAGGACTGAGATAACAATGTAGCAGGCAGGGATAGGGTGGGGGGGTAGTTAAAAAGGCTAATCTCTAGTGGCTGTGTGATCTTACCCTCTGCCCCCTCAACGCCCGGTAGACAGGAAGTGACTTGAAGTTAGTAGAAATATGGATATCACCAGATAAGTTTTCATGGCCACTTCTGTGTTCCCTTGTAATTCACAGGTTGAAGCAACAGTGTTAAGAAGAGAAACTCAAAGAAAAATGGAATAGAGTTGGGCACATCTCTGATTTATAAGTGATCATTCTGCATCATTCAGTTTCCTGTTTTCTTAACTTTTATTCCTTCTTTGCTCTACCCTAACAGAATTGATGGAATCCACAAATGCCAAATTATGGCCATTGAAGCTGACTTTAGAGGTGGCAGCTTGGTTTATCTTGCTTATTTTCATCCTGGAGATCCTTCTTATGTGGCTATGCAGCTTTCTTCTTTTCTGGAAGAGTGCCTGGAATGTCTTTGACTTTGTTGTTACCATGTTGGTAAGAATAGCTATCTGAGGATTAGTTTAGTGGGATGAGGAATTTGCCTAGGTGAATCAAAAGAAAAGAAAAGCTAACATGCTTAGGAAACAGGAGGAAATAAATAGAAATTTATCTAACTTCATTCTTTTGGTTATTTTCCTAAAACCAAAAGTCACTCATTGCAGGAATTGTTGGTATTAGGAGCAAGGTGGTCTAACCCCAACATCAGCCCCAACAAAAACATCTGCCAGGCTTGGCACCCATGGCACAGTGGTTACAGCACCAGCCACGTGCACTGAAGTGGCAGGTTTGAACCCAGCCCAGGCCAGCTAACCAACAATGACAACTACAACAAAAAATTGCTGGGCATTGGGGTGAGTGCCTGTAGTCCCAGCTACTTGGAAGGCTGAGGCAAGAGAATCACTTGAGCCCAAGAGTTTGAGGTTACTGTGAGCTGTGACGCCACAGGACTCTACTGAGGGTGACATAGTGAAATTCTGTCTCTTAAAAAAGAAAAAAAATGGCTCGGCGCCTGTGGCTCAAGCAGCTAAGGCACCAGCCATATACACCTGAGCTGGCAGGTTCGAATCTGGCCCAAGCCCACCAAACAACAATGACAGCTGTAGCTGCAATCAAAAAATAGCCGGGCGTTGTGGCAGGTACCTGTAGTGCCAGCTACTTGGGAGGCAGAGGTAGAAGACTCGCTTGAGCCCAGGAGTTGGAGGTTGCTGTGAGCTGTGATGCTATAGCACTCTATCCAGGGTGACAGCTTGAGGCTCTGTCTCAAAAAAAAAGGGCAGGCTGAATAGCAAACCGTTCAGAGAATGCTATTCAAGGGATAATGCCCAGGGATCTATGAAGAAGAGATGAATAAGGAACAAAAGCTTGGGTGCTTCGGGGCAAATTTTATTCATAATCTGTGTTTTCCACAGTCCCTGCTTCCTGAGATTGTGGTGTTGGGAGGGGTGACAAGCCAGTCTGTGTGGCTCCAGTTTCTGAGGATTTGCCGGGTGCTGCGATCTCTCAAACTCTTTGCACGATTCCGTCAAATTCGAGTTATTATTTTGGCCCTGGTCAGGGCCCTCAAGGTGATTTGATTATTGCAAGCTAAAGCAGAGGGGGAAAGTGGATAAACACAGGGGTTTAACATTTAATATGAAATAAGTCTGGGTATGTCAAAGTAGGCAACAAAAAGTCCTGTGAAATGTGATTGACAAGAAGGAGCTGGGGACAGTTGGCTGTGGTTCAGAGATGACTGGGCTCAGGAGCAAAAGGGAGGATTTGGTGGGAGATTTCTAGGTGGGCTTGACTGGGCTGTCAGTGGACATCAGCCTTGTTTGGCCCACCTCTGACTTGAAGTCATGACCTCTAGAGCATGACCTTCCTCCTGATGTTGCTGCTCATCTTCTTCTACATTTTTGCTGTGACTGGTGTCCACTTCTTCGCAGAGTATACCCGTTCAACTCGCCAGGACTTGGAGTACCACGTGTTCTTCTCGTAGGCAGGGCTGGGGGAAGCCTGGGTGAGGGCAGAGAATTTAGGTAAGAGACTGGGAAGCTTATCCAAAGTATAGTAATTCAAAAAGTACTGTCTATTCCAAGAAATTGGAATAGAACATAAATAAGGAGGAAAAAAGTGAAAGCAAACAAACAGTGGTATTAATTCTGATCTTGGGTAGGGCATCTAGTTCTGGATTTATTCTGGGTTTTGCAAATTCAAATTCACTCTTAATCAACTTTTCCCTCCCTCCTTCCCTTCTCTTCCTTCCTTCCTTCTTTCCTTCTCTCTCTCTCTTTCTTTCTTTTTTTTGAGATATGGTCTTGCTCTGTCCCCTGGGCTATAGTGCAGTGATGTCAACATAGTTCACAGCAACTTCAGATTCCTGAACTTAAGCAATCCTTCTGCCTCAGCCTCCCAAATAGCTGGGACTACAGGTACACAACACACCCAGCTAATTTTTCTGTTTTTTGTAGAAACAGGATCTTATTTAAAAGTAAAATCCAGGCCAGCTATGGTAGCTCATGCCTGTAATCCTAGCACTTTGGGAGGCCAACATGGGAGGATCCCTTGAACTCAAGACTTTAAGACCAGCCTAAACAAGAGCAAGACCCCATCTGAATTTTTATTTATATATTTGTTTTTGAGAGAGAGTCTCACTTTATTACCCTTGGTGGAGTGCTGTGGCGTCATAGCTCACAGCAACCTCAAACTCTTGGGCTCACGTGCTTCTCTTGCCTCAGCTTCCCAAGTAGCTGGTACCATTGGTACCCGTCACAGTGCCCAGCTATTTTTTTTTTTTTTTTTTAGAGATAGGGTCTCACTCTTGTTCAGGCTGGTCTCGAACCCATGAGCTCAGGAATCCACCTGCCTCGGCCTTCCAGAGTGCTAGGATGGTACCATCACTACTTTTAAAAAGAGAAAAATTAACTGGGCATTGTGTTGGGAATCTGTAGTCCCAGATAGGTGGGAGGCTGAAGGAAAAGGATTGCTTGAACCTGGGAATCTGAGGTTTCTGTGAGCTAGGCTGCTACCACGGCACTCTTGTCTGGGCAACAGAGTGAGACTCTGTCTCAAAAAAAAAAAAAAAAGTAAAATCCAGCTAAGATCTCTGTTTAGAAAATATTGATTGCTAGAAGAAAATCAACTTAAATTTAAGTAGCTAATCCTATAATCTTATTTATGAATTAAGCCCAATCTTTTTTTTTTTTTTTTTTTTTTTAGAAAGAGTACCACTATGTTGCCCGTGGTAGATTGCCATTGCGTCAAATCACACAGCAGCCTCAAACTCTTGGGCTTAAGAGATTCTCTTGCCTCAGCCTCCTGGGACTGCAGGTGCCTGACACAGCGCCTGGCTATTTTTTTATTGTAGTTGTCGTTGTTTAGCAGGCCTGGGCTGGGTTCAAACCTGCCAGCCCTGATGTATGTGGCCGGCACTCTAAGCCTTGAGCTACGAGCACCAAGTCAATTAAATCCAATCTTGTCAGCAAGTCTCAGGTTTCTCTTAGACTCTATAAATATATTGAGTTAGGAAAGTCCTAGAATTCACCTTATACAAGCCCTGATGTTTTCAATAAATTATATATGGGGAACTAAAAGGGAAAGAATAAACATTTATATATCTTCCTAATAGAGCTTTTATCACATAATCTCATGAAAGTATCAATTTTTATTAATTTTTAAATAACTTAATTTTATAATCTTAAATATTACCTGTATATATTCATCATTATCCATTATTTGGGATCACATATGTTTATGTCACATATCCATCCCTACTTGCCTATCAGTTCATACCAGTGAAATAAATAGAAATGATGTTTGGTAAATTTATGAGTAATCTTCTATTAAATAAGAAACCAAGAAGTGAAGAATGACCGTAGGAAAAATTGTATCATTGGTGATTCATTCATCTTTTAAAAATCAAATCAATAACTATTTATTGAGTTGTCACTATCCCCCAGGACTAATGGAATAGATTATTCATGACAAGAGAAAACAATAAAACTATTTCAGAGTAAAGAATGGGCCAGGCGAAAAGGCTCATGCCTATAATCCCAGCACTTTGGGAGGCTGAGATGGCAAGATTACTTGAGGCCAGGAATTTGAGATCAGCCTAGACAACATAGTGAGACCCTGTCTCTCTCTTTTTTTTTTTTTTGAGACAGAGCCTCAAGCTGTTATCCTAGATAGAGTGCTGTGACTTCACAGCTCACAGCAACCTCCAATTCCTGGGCTCAAGCGAGTCTCTTGCCTCTGCCTCCCCAGTAGCTGGGAGGCACCCACCACAGTGCCCGGCCATTTTTTGGTTGCAGCCATTATTGTTGTTTGGTAGCCCCAGGCTGGATTTGAACCCGCCAGCTGAGGTGTAGTGGCTGGCGCCTTAGCCTGTTGAGCCATAGGCTCTATTAAAAAAAATAAGAAAAATTAGCTGGAGAAGGTGGCATGTGCCTGTGGTCCCAGCTACTTCATAAACTGAGGCAGGAGGATCACTTAAGTCTCAGATTTGGAGCTTGCAGTGAGCTATGATCAAGTAACCACACTCTAGCCTGGGAGGCAGAGGAAGACCCTATCTCATAAACAAACAAAAAATCCTGAAGAATGATAAGCTAAACATTTAGTACAGTAGAGGAGCCAAAATCAGAGCAAATTACAAAGAAATGTTCTTTTGTTGCTTTAAAAGTAAAATGATAACAATTTCTGAGATATTTAGATCTCTACTTCTATCTATTCACATACCTTTTACTTTAGTGACCTGATGAATTCCCTGGTAACAGTATTCATTCTCTTCACCTTGGATCATTGGTATGCACTGCTTCAGGATATCTGGAAGGTGCCTGAAGTCGGCCGCTTCTTCAGCAGCCTGTATGTCATCCTTTGGTTGTTGCTTGGCTCCATTATCTTTCGAAATATTATAGTGGCCATGATGGGTAAGCATAGAGGAGATGAAACTGGGTGGGTAGGGTGGTTGGGAAGAAATTAGTCTGAAAGCTAGCATTGGTGGATTATGGGTAGAGAGAACGTAGTGCAACAGGGAGGCTTGGGTCCCGGAATAGATGTTTATCTTGGTTTCTCCCACCACAAGCCCTCTCCCCAAGTCTAGTCACTATCATCTCCCAATTCCTAATGGCCCTTTGGGGCAGTTACTAATTTCCAGAATATCAGG
This sequence comes from Arctocebus calabarensis, assembly GCA_963573935.1. NCBI lineage: Eukaryota > Metazoa > Chordata > Mammalia > Primates > Lorisidae > Arctocebus > Arctocebus calabarensis. The sequence continues at coordinate 9,182 of CAUYON010211254.1, read as the reverse complement.
AAAGAGCTGAGTGAGGAGATGACACATCTGGAGGTTCAGCACAAAGCTGACATTTTCAAGCGTCGGATTATCCAGAGGTCTGATTCCCCATTTTCTTTCTTTCTTTTTTTTTTTTTTCTTTGAGACAGAATTTCAAACTGTCACCCAGGGTAGAGGGCCATGACGCCATAGCTCACAGAAACCTCAAACTCTTGGGCTTAAGGGATTCTCTTGCTTCAGCCTCCCAAGTAGGAGGGACTACAGGTGCCTGCCACAACACCTGGCTATTTTTTGGTTGTAGATACCATTGTTTGGCAGGCCTAGACTGGGTTTAAGCTCTCCAGCTCAGGTATATGTATGTGGCTGGCGCCCCAGCTGCTGAGCTATAGGTTGGAACCTAGCTATTTTTTTTTTTTTTTTTAGACACATAGTCTTACTTTGTTGCCCTCGGTAGAGTACCATGGTGTCACAGCTCACAACAACCTCCAGCACTTGGGCTTAGGTGATTCTCTTGCCTCAGCCTCCCAAGTAGCTGGAACCACAGGCGCCAGCCACAATGCCCAGCTATTTTTTGTTGCAGTTTGGCTGGGGCCAGGTTCGAACCCACCACCTTCAGTATATGGGAACGATGTCCTACTCACTGAGCCACAGGTGATGCCCCAGCTATTTTTTTTGTTGTTGTTACAGTTATCTTTGTTGTTTTAGCTGGCCCAGGTCGGGTTCCAACCCACCAGCCTCGGCGTATGTGGCCAATGCCCTACTCACTGAGCTACGGGTGCCACCTGATTCCCCATTTTCAAATCCAACTTTATTTCTCACAGGTTTCCTGAGCTTATTCCTCATTTTTATTCCTTGGCCTTGACCCCACTTCTGCTTGTGAGAGAATATTTTCTCCTAAGGTTAAGAATTCTCTAGCTCTAGAACAGTGGTTCTCAACCTTCCTAATGTTGCAACCCTTTAATACAATTCCTGTGGGTTTGACTCACAGGTTGAGAACCACGGCTCTAGAATATTGCCTGATTCTTCACCTGCTGTAGGGACTCCTCCATTCTTTTTTTACACCTTGACTACAATTTGTTTTCTCCACTCAGATTTGTTACTTTTTGATTTGAATTCTTTTTTGTTTTTTTTTTTTTGAGACAGAGTCTCGCTATGTCGCCCTCATGTAGCCAGGACTACAGGCGCCTGCCACAATGCCCATCTATTTTTTGGTTGTAGTTGTCACTGTTGTTCAGCAGGCCCAGGTCGGATTCGAACCCATCAGCTTCAGTGTATATGGCTGGTGCCCTAGCCTCTGAGCTATAGGTGCTGAGCCCTGGTTTGAATTCTTTAGCTTGGCTCTAGCTCTGTTCACTCTTTTGGTTTTTTTCCTTTGCAGGAGACAAAACCTGTCCCCTGAGGCAATGAGGTCAAGCCATAGCAAAATGGATACCAGGTTAGCCGTGTATATGTGAACTGGGATTAAACACATGAAAGAGGAGCAGGTAGAAAACCAAAGATGAAAATTAGTTTTAAGAGAGAATTCATTCATTCAGTAACTCTTTATTGTAGTCTGTTGAATGGTGGCCCCTAAAATGATATGTCCTAACTCCTCAGAACCTGTGAATGTGACCTAATTTGGAATGGTCTTTGCAGATGTGATTAAGTTAAGGATCTGGAGATAAGATCATCCTGGATTATCCAGGTGGGCTCTAAATGCAATAACGAGAGATATAAGAGATAGAAGAGAAGACAGACACAGAGAATAGAAGGGAATATGACGATGGAAATAAGAGATTGGAGTATTTCATTTCAGACTTCTGGCCTCCAGAACAATACATTTCCATTCTTGTAAGCCACAAAGTTTATGCTAGTTTGTTATGATGGCCACAGGAAATTAACATAAATACTTTTTTTTTGAGACAGAGCTTCAAGCTGTCATCCTGGATAGAGTGCTGTGGCATCACAGCTCACAGCAACCTCCAATTCCTGGGCTCAAGCGAGTCTCTTGCCTCTGCCTCCCAAGTAGCTGGAACTACAGACGCCTGCCACAAGGCCTGGCCATTTTTTGGTTGCAGCCATCATTGTTGTTTTTTTTTTTTTGGTTGCAGCGGCCATTGTTGTTTGGCGGGCCCTGGGGCTGGATTCGAACCCGCCACCTCAGGTGTACGTGGCTGGCGCCTTAGCTCGTTGAGCCACAGGCGCCAAGCCGCCATCATTGTTTTTTGGCAGGCCCCTGGGCTGGATTCGAACCCGCCAGCTCAGATGTATGTGGCTGGCGCCTTAGCCCATTGAGCCACAGGCGCCGAGCCAACATAAATACTTTTAATGAAACAGATATTATTCTAGATCCTGAGTATTTAATAGTGGACAAAAGAGCAGAAGAAGAAATGAGAAACTTATTCATCCATTAAGAAATAATTATTGGGTCGGTGCGTGCAGTTCAAGTGGCTAAGGTTAGCTACATACATCAGAGCTGGTAGGTTCGAATTCAGCATGGGTCTGCCAAACAACAATGACAATTACAACCAAAAAATAGCCAGGTGTTGTGGCGGACACCTGTAGTCCCAGCTACTTGGGAGGCTGAGGCAAGAGAATCGCTTAAGCCCAAGAATTTGAGGTTTCTGTGAGCTGTGATGTCACAGCACTCTACTGAGGGTGATAAAGTTAGACTCTGTCTCAAAAAAAAAAAAAAAAGTAACTTACATTTAAGAAGCCTTACTCTGGGTACCATTTTGATGATAGACTATAGAAGAACAAGGTAAAGAGCAAAGAGAACAGTTGGGAGGCAATGCTACCGTCCAGGCAAGAGATGAGATCACCAAGTTGCTACCAGTGAGTTAGTGAGAAAAGATATATTTTGAAGGTAGAGTCAACAGGATCTCTCTTTTTAAAAATTTTTATTATGGATGCTTAATAGTTGTGTGTCTTTCTAGGGTACATGTGATATTTTGATATAGGCCTACAATGTGAATTAATCTAATCATGGTAATTGGGGTTATTCATCACTTCAGACATTTAACATTTCTTTGTGTTAGCAACATTCCAGTTCCACTCTTTTAGTTACTTTAATGTATACCCAAATGTATTGTTGATTATAGTTGCTTTGTTATCCTATCAAACATTATTCATTTTATATCTAGCTATATTTTTGCACCCATTAACCACTGCCACTTTATCCCCTCTTCCTCACTACCCTTCCCACCCTCTGGTAACCATCGTTCTACTCTCTGTCTCCATTTAGAGCAATTTTTTTTTTTGAGACAGAGTCTCAGTTACCCTCAGTAGAGTGCGGTGGCATCACAGCTCACAACAACCTGAAACTCTTGGGCTTAAGTGATTCTCTTACCTCAGCCTCCCAAGTAGCTGGGACCACAGGTGCCCAACACAACACCTGGCTATTTTTTTTTGTTGTAGTTGTCATTGTTAGCAGGCCTGGGCCGGGTTCGAACCTACCAACCCCAGTGTATGTGGCCAGCACCCTAGCCACTGAGTTACAAGGCGCTGAGCCAGCATTTTTTTTTTTTTTTTAATATTTAGTTCTCATAGGCTGGGTGTGGTGGCTCATGCCTGTAATCCTTGCACTCTGGTAGGCCGAGGCAAGTGGATAGCTTGATTTCATGAGTTTGAGACCAGCCTGAGCAAAAGCAAGACCTCGTCTCTTCTGAAAATAGAGAAACTGAGGCAAGAGGATTACTTGAGCCCAGGAGTTAGAGGTTGCTGTGAGCCATGACGCCACAGCACTCTACCCAAGGCAACAGCTTGAGACTCTGTCTCCAAAAAAAAAAAAAAATTGTTCTCATGTATGAGTGAAAACACATGAAATTTGTCTTTCTGTGCTTGGCTTATTTCACTTAATATAATGTTCTTTGGGCTCGGCGCCTGTGGCTCAATGGGCTAAGGCACCAGCCACGTACACCTGATCTGGCGGGTTCGAATCCAGCCCAGGCCTGCCAAACAACAATGATGGCTGCAACCAAAAAATGACTGGGCGTTGTAGTGGGTGCCTGTAGTCCCAGCTATTTGGGGGGCAGAGGCTTGAGGCCAGGAATTGGAGGTTGCTATGAGCTGTGATGCCTCGGCACTCTATCCAGGTGACAGCTTGAGGCTCTGCCTCAAAAAAAAAAAATGAAAAAAAAATATATATAATGTTCTCTGGTTCCTTTATGTTGTTGCAAATGGGAGGATTTCATTCTGTTTATGACTATACGATATTCCATTGTATATATGTAGCACCATTTCTTTATGCATTGGTCCATTGATGGACACTTAGGTTGATTCCCAATCTTTGCTATTGTGAACAGTGCTGTAATGAAAGTGGGAGTGAAGCTATCTTTTTGATATACAGAATTCCTATCCTTTGTATATGTACCAGCAGTGGGACTTGATTGCTGGATCATATGATAGTTCTATGTAAGTCTTTTAAGGAACTTCTATACTCTTTTCTCTCTCTTTTTGAGTCAGTCTTACTCTGTTGCCTCAGGCTAGAGTGCTGTGGTGTCATACCTCCCAGCAACCTCAGACTCCTGTGCTCAAGCCATCCTCTTGTCTCAGCCTCCCGCAGAGCTGGAACTATAGGCTTGGGCCAGCACATCCAGCTAATTTTTCTATTTTTTATTTTTTGAGACAGAGTCTCACTTTGTTGCCTAGACTAGAGTGCCATGGTGTCATCATAGCTCCCGTCAACCTCAAACTCTTGGGCTCAAGTGATCCTCATGCCTCAGCCTCCAGAGTAGCTGGGACTATAGGCACCTGCCATGATGCTTAGCTAGTTTTTCTATTTTTAGTGGAGACGGGGTCTCATTCTTGCTCAGGCTGGTCTCCAACTCCTGAGATCAAGCAATCCACCCACCTCTGCCTCCCAGAGAGCTGGGATTATAGGTGTGAGCCACTGGGCTGGCCCTGTGTACACTTCACTTTCTATAGTGGTTACACTAATTTACATTCCTACCAACAGTATACAAGTGTTCTCCTTTCTGCACATCCTCACCAGCATTTGTTGTTGCCTGTCCTTTTGATAAAAGCCTTCTTTCTGTCACTAGGGTTTTTTTTGAGACAGAGCCTCAAGCTGTTGCCCTGGGTAGAATGTCGTGGCATCACAACTCACAGCAACCTCCAACTCCTGTGCTAAAGCGATTCTCCTGCCTCTGCCTCCCAAGTAGCTGGGACTACAGGCAACTGCCACAATGCCCCACTATTTTTTGTTTGCAGCTGTCATTGTTATTTGACAGGCCCAGGCTGGATTCGAACCCATCAGCTCAGGTGTATGTGGCTGGTGCCTTAGCCGCTTGAGCCACAGGCGCTGAGCCTATCACCAGGGTTTCTTGATGAACTTGATGTGAGAGGGAAGAGAAGAGTTAAGGATAACATGTTAAGTATAATCAAGATTGGAAGTATCCAAGATTGGAGTTTGGGAGTAATTTGATCCTCATTACCTATGTCCTACTCTAAGGTTTAGAGTTTGGCCAAAGCTGGAAAGAGACTAATGACAGAACTACTCATATCTTATAAATATTTTTGAAACCATAAAATTTCTCCTTTCAGCTAGGGGTGGTGGCACATGCCTGTAGTTGCCAGCCATTTAGGAGGCCGAGGTGGGAGGATCACTTGAGTCCAGGAGTTTGAGTCCGGTCTAGACAACATAGTGAGACCTCATCTCTAGGAAAAAAAAAATTTTTTTTTCCTTTCACTTACAGAGGACCAAGTCGACAAAGGGTATCTTCGGACTTATCAGAAGCTTATGAAGACGAGTTTAAAACCAGTGATGACAAAGAGGAGGTAGATGATTTCAAATCCATTGATACCAAAGATATAATAGGAGCATCAAAAACAGAAGAGACATTGTCAAAGGGAAAAGAATACCCACTTTCCTCCTCTTCCTCCTCCATGTTTTCCTCCTATTCCTCCTCTTCTGAATCCAGATATACTGAACTGATTGGTGAGTAGAAAAGTTTCTCCTTTCTTCTTCCTCTTTATGAGACAACCCAATCTTAAAAGGAGTTTTCTTATTTTATCCACTTTCCAATTTTCTCTATCAGTCTGATTTTCTGGTCTTACTCTTTTTGTGCTTCTTAATTTCCCCCTGTACTTCTCCTTCAACTTGGATAAATGTGGCTGTGACTCTCTCCGTTCTTTGTAAAAAAGAATCTCTTGGTGATGTACTCTTTTTTTTTTTTTTGAGATAGTTTCACTTTGTCATCCTGGGTAGAGTACTGCGGCATCACAGCTCACAGCAACCTCCAACTCCTGGGCTTAGGCGATTCTCTTGCCTCAGCCTCCCAAGTAGCTGGGACTACAGGACCCCCCACAACTCCTGGCTATTTTTTTGTTGCAGTTTGGCCGGGGCTGGGTTCAAACCCACCACCGTTGGTGTATGGGGCCCGGGCCCTACTCACTGAGCCGCAGAAGCTGCCTGGTGATGTACTCTTTTGCCTCCCTGCTTCCTGTTTCCTCTTCCATCCCCATGTTCCCACCCACACCGTAGGATTTTCATATCTCAAACTTTACATAATCTCCACATGTTTTAATGAAGCATTCCTCCCTACAGAGAAATTGGACTGGGAAACTCTTGTGCACCAGAATCTGCCTGGGTTAATGGAAATGGATCAAGATGACCGTGTTGTTTGGCCCAGAGATTCACTCTTCCGATATTTTGAGTTGCTAGAAAAGCTTCAGTATAACCTAGAAGAGCGTAAGAAATTGCAGGAATTTGCAGGTATGAAGTTAAGGCAGCCATGGGGGCTCAGAGTTAAGTACAAGGAGATAAACAGGGTGGACATACAGTTCGTGTGCAATTTAAAATAGTTTAACATGGTAAATTGCATACGAACTTTATGGACATCTTGTGTGCATATTTATACACACACACACTCACACACATATATATATATAGCTATCTGGGGAGAAGGAAGAAGGTATCCATTTCTCTGTCATCTCGGGGGTTCTCAATTTCTGTCTCACAGATGAAGGCAAATTCTCTGATATCTTACATTCTGAATCAGTGTTCCAATTTCTTGGAACTTAGAGAAAAACTAGAAACTGCTTCTCCAGCAGGGGACGCCCAAGTTCCCTGAGATCTGGGAGCTTGTTTCCCGAGAAGGGAGTGTCCAATTCCAGTTGTTGGGAATTAGATCAATGTGAGCCATTGTTTTGTTTGGGCAGCCAACTCCTTCCGGACATGTTCCTTCTCTTTGAAGGGCACATTTCAGATTTGAACCGCAGGGCCTCAGGCTCAAGTTGTACAGCTGTGGGGATCAAGACAGTGAGCAGAAAGCCCACAAGCACCCACTGCCCCAACCCCCAAAGAGGTTTATGAATTACAAATTATCTTCCTGTCATCCTCCTAGTGTTAACCTCAGCAGAGAGAAGTTTGTGATTTAAATAGTTGGGTTTGACGTAAGCTCAGAACTGTTTGCTTGAAATTATTTCCCCTAAATTTCACCACTTGGAGATTACTTTGTTGTATTAATAAAATTTTTCTCTAAAAGTAACAAAATAAAACAAACAAGAATTAGGGGCATTTTCTTGTTTTTACAGTTTACTATGAATTAGTGTTACCTTATATCTGGTTGAAAGACTATAGATTAGTCTTCCTTATATCTGGTTGAAATCAGCTCAGTGAGAGAATAATGGAATTAGGGAGGAAGACTGTGTGTGTGTGTGTGTGTGTGTGCACAGTGGGCCCAGGCAGGCAATAAGGACTTTATAACATTGGAACCTGGAATTTAGTGCAGGATGTCAAAGGCAGATTTTTCTTACTTCAAAATGTTGTCTAAGGTTCCTCTTTCTCCTTCTAACTACTCTCAGTCCTGCTTTCACACTTGTTCTCTGGGAATAGGGTGAAAGGGAGGAGACTGTAGCAAGGGAGGACACAGCTTCTTTAATCCCAGTTATCTTATCTATGGCAAAGATTACACAGAGACTTGCCTCGCTTCACTTAGTGAAGATTTGCGTGGGAACCTAGAACCCAGAAAAACAGGTCCTCACCAGACGTTTATATGTTCTGAATATTCTCAACTCTCCAGCCTCACAGTCTGTTTCCTTTATAGTGCAGGCACTGATGAACTTTGAAGATAAGGAAAGTTGATGATGGATGGCTTCAATCTTTTTGACCCCAGAAAAAGATAATGAAGGGTGTTGCTGGAAATAAAGAATTCAAAATATAAGTGTCCAATAAATACTGCTGGTAGTTGTTCTGTGGTCTGTCTCTGAGGGAGGGTATGCTGAAAGACATAAGGCCAGTGGAGCCTGTCTGTCTCCTCAGCTTTCTACTCTTTCCACAGCTCCTGCACCTGACTCTTTTCTTGACTTTGTCGTTACAGCTCCTGCCCTTTCTGTAGCCTCTACTTCTTGATAGAGTCCTAATTTCACACTCTTCCTCCCTGATGAGTAGGCAGAGTCCTCTGTGGGAGTAAGGAGATCCTCAGAGCTGGTAGGGTAACTAATTGAGAAGTATTGTTTCCATTGCCCATTCTACTAAGGTTGTTTATCTTTTTTGCACCATTTACTTTAATTGGACATCATTTTTAACTTTTTCAGAGTCAAAAGAGTCCCTTTACCCCATATCTTTTCCATTTCTCAGGGCTGTGTTCATATCAATAAGGGTTCCTCAGATTTAGTGTTAGAAGGGACCTCAGAATTAATCTATTTCTGCTATCTAACATAGAGGGAACTCCTTTTAGAATGCCACTAAACACTCAGAGAGGCCAAGGTGGGTGGATCTCTTGAGCTCAGGAGTTTGAGACTAGCCTGAGCAAGAGAGAGACCCCACCTTTAAAAATATCCGGGCATTGTGGCAGGAGCCTATAGTCCCAGCTACTCAGGAGGCTGAGGCAAGAGGATTAACTTGAGCCTGAGAGTTTGAGGTTGGTGTGAGCGATGACAACAGGGCACTCAACCCAAGGGCTACTGAGTGAGACTCTGTCTCAAAAAAAAAAGAAAAAAGAGTTCCACTGAAAGGAAGATTATCTAGCTGATGCTCCTTGTTTCTAGTTATTGGGGATTTATTATCTGGAAGGGATCTCATTCCATTATAGGATGACTCAAGTCTTTAGAAATGTTCACTGTTGAAAATTCTATCACTTGGGCGGCTCCTGTGGCTCAGTGAGTAGGGCGCCGGCCCCATATACCGAAGGTGGCGGGTTCAAGCCCGGCCTCGGCCGAACTGCAAAACAAAAAAATAGCCGGGTGCTGTGGCGGGCGCCTGTAGTCCCAGCTACTAGGGA
>CAUYON010211246.1:0-10472 GCA_963573935.1 Arctocebus calabarensis | reverse complement strand
CCCCCCCCCCCCCCCCCCCCCCCCCCCCCCCCCCCCCCCCCCCCCCCCCCCCCCCCCCCCCCCCCCCCCCCCCCCCCCCCCCCCCCCCCCCCCCCCCCCCCCCCCCCCCCCCCCCCCCGAAGGACCGGGATTCACATAGTTGCTTAAAACATCCGAGGCTGTTTGGACACTTCTACTGACTTTTAAATGAAGTTGGTTTCTCATTTCTTAGGACAGTCCGGAGACTGGAGGCAAACCACGCCTCGTAGATTCTCCGGGCCATTCGTCTATCTTGTCTTTCTTAATCTCGTGAGGAAAAAGATTAGAAAAATGCAAAACTGAGAGAAAAAAATGAACTCCTTGGGCAATTTGAAGGCAGAAAAGTTAGAATTATTCTAATTATCTTCCTGACCAGCTTCCCCGTAGGTAGGAAGATTTAATTCTTAATTCCTTACTCCTTAGGCTAATGTGACTGAAGCGAGGCTTTTCTTACTTTACCTCGTGCCAGCCAACTAGAAGTTTTTCAGACAGTGGTGCTGGGCAGCAGGCATTACAGGGGAAGGAGATACACAGCCTCGGTCACAGGGAGGCCCCAGAAAGGCCGACTCCTGCCTGGGGGAGTCCCCCTCCTGTGCTTCTCAGACAACACAGCACTGAAGGGCCGTTGGCACCGAAACACGTTGCAGCGAGGCTTGGTGTACGGAGCGATTTGCATGTCCTGTGCAGGTGGTCTGTGTGCCTCTGCCCAAGAAGATGCTTCCTACTCTAAATCCAGAGGATTATCCGCTGTGAATTACACCTGTGAGAGAGACCAGAGAAAAACATACCACATTGAACACATGAATGTTTTTATAGAGTAATAAAACAACAACAAAAAATGCTCTATATTGAAGGACCTCAGGAAAGTTTAGGTGGGATTCCAATGGAGCAGGTGACCAGCACAATTAGATTAGAGCCATGTGCCCACAACTAGAGGCTCGACGCTCTCAGCTCCCATGAGATGGTTGCCATCCACAAACATGATCAGCTCTTGACCCACTTTTAGCATATTTCCACGAGCACATGTTTAATTTGACTTGAGTTCCCTCATTAATGATCACTCATCTGTCCCTTCATTCACTCAGACCTCTGTGCACCGAGTCATTTGCATGGGTCCGAGGATTTGAGCACAAAGTCAGTCCCTCTCCATTCACAAGAAACAGAGGGAGCTAAAAATAAATTCATTAGAATATTTATCTAGTAATAATAAAAAATGCAATTGCATCACAAGATTTTGCTGTCATTCAAATAAAGAGGAATTTTCTCAGAGAAGGAAGGAGGCAGGGGATTCCTGACTGGAATAGGAAGCTTGTGCAAAGTCACAGGGACATGTGCCCCCCTGGAGGCACCACATGGGTGGCATGATGCTGGAGGGTCCTTGTGAGATGCATACTAAAATTCTTTTTCTAGCTCAACACCTGTGGCTCAAGCGGCTAAGGTGCCAGCCACATTCACCTGAGCTGACAGGTTTGAATCTAGCCAGGACCTGCCAAACAACAATGATGGCTGCAACCAAAAAATAGGTGGGCATTGTGGCAGGTGCCGTGGCAGTTGCCTGTAGTCCCAGCTACTTGGGAGATAGAGGCAGAAGACTTTCTTGAGCCCAGGAGTTGAAGGTTGCTGTGAGCTGTGATGCCATGGTTCTCTACCCAGGGAAACAGGTTGAGGCTCTGTCTCAAAAAAAAAAAAAAAATTATTTTTCTGGCTGGGCAGCATAGTTCAGTGGTTAGGGTGCCAGCCACATACTCTGGGGCTGGTTGGTGTGAACTTGGCTCAGGCCTGTTAAACAAACAAACAAACAAACAAAATAGCTGGGCCTGGGTGTTGTGGCGGGCACCTGTAGTCCCAACTACTAGGGAGGCTGAGGCAAGAGAATCACTTGAGCCCACGGATTTGAAGTTGCTGTGAGCTATGATGCCACAGCACTCTACCAAGGGTGCCAAAATGAGACTCTGTCACAATAAAAATTAAAAAATATATATAATATTCTTTTGTGCTGGCCTGTTATATCCTGTGGAGTATAATGTGTTACTCTTCACTTCCTGAACACCAAATTATCCTATTAAAATTTATGTTATGTCATAATACTAGTAAAACTAGTAATACTCTAGTGCCCTTTCAGACAAGTAGAATTTTGCAAAAGAAAGATTATATTCATTGAATAACACTGACCACCATTTCATTTTCTGTGACTCAAATTAACCAACATGTCCAAGTTGACCCTGGAGAGGCCTGGCAGTGAAAACCACAGGGTGGGTGGGCTGCAGCCTCTGTCGGGGCCGGGCCAGCCGTGTGCCCCACCCCCTTGCTTCTGAGCCCCGGCACAGGGCCTAGGGTTGCTGAGTAGGTAATCCCTGAGCTTCCTTTCTGCAGCTAGCCATGTTCATGCAGGAAGATTATTTAGCGGTATTGTTGGGAATGGAGTTTCAAACCTTGTTTTACTGAGTAAATCAACAGAAATGGACAAATCACTCCCTGCAGCTCTCTCCCTACCCTTCCTCTTCTTCCTGGCTTGGATGTTAATTCATGCGGTATCGAGGTCAGCTGCACCACCTGGCCATGGTTGTGGAAAGGACAGGAGAACTGAAGAGCTGCCGGCTGTGGGCACAGCTCTACAACTCAGCTTTGTGGGAAACACGAATGTATTTGTAAATAAACCACACAAGTTTGGATTTTCTGTCCTTTATATTCTAATACATTGTCAACCATAATTCACTCTTCCTTTGTAAGAATATATTTATTATATAATATAGACCACGTATTAGTTTTTTTTATCAGATCACAGTGCAATTATGGGGTACAATGTGCTGGCTTCATATACAATCTGAAATATTTTCATCCAACTGTTTGACATAACCTTCATGGGATTTTCTTGGTTATTGTATAAAAACATTTGTAGTCTGCATTTAGTAAGTTTCACTTGTATCCTTCTAAGATGCACCATAAGTGTGATCCCACCATTTACCCTCTCTCCACCCAACCTCCCCACCACCCCTTGCTCCTTTCCCCATATTCTTGTGCTATAATTGGGTTTTAGCCTTCATATGAAAGCTATAAATTACCTTCATAGTAGGGCTGAGCACATTGGATACTTTTTCTTCCATTCTTGAGATACTTTGCTAAGAAGAATGTGTCCCACCTCCATCCATGTATTAGTTTTATGTAGAAAACAGCAGAAGTTGTATTTCAAAACAAAACTGGCATCACCTTCTCCATGACAGTGGGTGCTAAGTCACTTTTCTGAGGTTCTGACTGCCACTGTCTCATCCCGGTTCTTATTGAAAACCTATTATTTGCTGAATTAGCTGTTGTCCAGCCTACCCTCCTTTCAGCCACTGTCCTCGTTCCTAGGAGTCTGACTGTCTCTTCCAGTTCACAGTAAGTATTTTGAAGACAGCAATTATGTCTGGGTCAGTAGAGTTATTGTCATAATTCTGTGTACACAGTGTCATAACCACGTGATTAAATTGATTAGGTAGATGTTTGTTCTCTTTGGAAGAAAAGCAACATCCTGAGTTAAAACTGAATTGTATTGCTTGCATTTATCCTGGTAGTAAATCATTTAAATCTGTGTAGGAGTATGTAATGATCCCCAAACTATTACTTCCATTCTGTTAAATTATGTCAACATGAGTGATTGCTTTTTGTGTGCCAGCCAATGAGAGTTACAAAAATGAGAGTGATCTAACTCCCAACTCTGGGAGTCTGGTAGCAATGGAAAGTTATGTTGAAAGGACCTGCTGAATACTAACTCACATTATTTACAACTTAATCTCAACTTAACCTCTCATAGTACAATTGTAACATTATTGTGGCAAGTAAATCTATCTCCTTGCTAATGATTAGATCTTGGGGATGGCTTCAGATGCAAATCACTGGTAATGTAAAATTTAAATACAGTTCTTAAAGTAGGATACACATTATTTAGTCAGTCTTAACCAATAAATCATTTTAGAGTATATCATTAGTACATCATAATCTGTAAAAATGAGCACATTATTGAATCCTTCTCAATATCACAAAGACATGGAATCTAATTAACAGCAGTCTAGTGAATGTTTAACGTTTCTGCATTATTGACAAAATATAAGTTGAGACAGCCACGTTTTTAGTAGAGGGAAATACAATGTGGGTTCCATTTTTCTCAGTTTACACTCTCTTGGGGGAGACACGGCCCACATTATAAACATAGGTCTTCCCCTATCTGAGGATTGGGTATTGAGTGCGTTTAGTTCTCTGAAAACACAAGGTAGTCTAATTTAAACCAGAGATTTTGTAACATATTGTTTTAGAAAATAAATTTAATTTGAGCAAAACACAAATGCAGTACAGGGAAGCCACATTAGAAATAAGCCTGTTTGTGTGCTCATTCAGTCGTTCACTCAGCCTATAACCGGGTGTTGAGAGGAAGTTTCCTGCTGTCTCTGTGCTGTAACTAAAGATAAGAAGGAAAGAGGAGGGAAGTGCCTAGAAACTCCACATTTGTAAGGCTGCCCCCATGGATCTGCTGAGCATCAAGTTCATGCATCTCCCCATAGGGAGAGGAGCTACCCCGCCCACCACCAGTGCAGTGTCCCAGGCTGGTGCAGTGCGGGGCGCGGTCTGTCCCAGGCTGGTGCAGTGCGGGGTGCAGTCTGTCCCAGGCTGGTGCAGTGCGGGGCGCAGTGTGTCCCAGAACATCAGAGGGGGCACCTGTAAGCCTCAGCCCGAGGGAAGGTGCAGGCTCCGGGGTTGTAAAGGTGTGAGAACTGCTCCTATCTCTGAAGCCACCTGAATGTGACCCCGAAGGATATGACTGACTGATGGGGGGAAAGGCGGCCAGAGGAGAGCAGGAAAGAAGGGTTCCCCGGAGACCCGAGTTGGGGGTGCGGGCAGGCAGAGAGGCAGCGGTCGGCTGGTGGTCGGCAGACCCCAGAGGAGCGCAGCCAGCCTGGATCGTTGCCTGCAAGCGCCACGGTTTCTACGACGAGGACGGGAGCAGAGCCAGGGGTGGGACGCGGCAGCGAGTAAGCACAGGTGAGGGCTGGGACCCTGCTGAAGGTGAAGGTTCCCTGGAGAAGCCGTGTGTCCCCACACAGGAATCCGGACAGACAGGCAGGACATCCTCGCTCCTAAACTGCAGGGAGCTGCGCCGAGAGCATCTCACCCCGTCCCTGACCCCGTCCCCCACTGGGCAGTGCTGTTGGGGACAGGAGGACCGACCCCCACCCCTCCACACCGTAGAGACGAGGGTCAGAGCCTACATTGGGCAGAGGGCAAAAATCCGAGATGAGATTCAATGTGGGAAGGTTTCAGAAAATCAAATGCGCAAGAAGTTACAGATCCTTCCTGATTACGTCTGAAGCCGGGAAAGGCAAGTGCAGACTCCAGGGCTAAAGTTGTGACTGAGAACAAGAAAATAAAGGCCAATCCCGGGAGCACTGAGGCACATACACCTGTAATCCAATCCTAGCATTTCCCATAAACTGACACCGAGCTGAGGGCCACGTGTGTGAAAATGCAGCCCCCTGGGCTGGTCCGTGCGCAGCTGGGGAGCCTCGCAGGGCAGGTTCGCACCTCAGGGCAAATGCCTAGTGCATCCGCAGAGCAAGGAGCTGATGGGGTGGAGGTAAATGATAAGGAATTGTATTTTATAAGAAGTGCTTATTCTGATGTAATTAAGGCAACTTCCCAGAAACACTTAGTGCTTTTTCTAAGCATCATATTAAATAAGATACTAAAATGCTGGAAGGATTAAGTATCCTATTAATTGGACTTAATAATTACTGTTAAGTGTGCTTCATAGGTAGCTGTCTTACAGAGAATTCTTGGATCCTTCTCTAGGGAAGGCTCAATTAAAGGATAGATCATGGTGGGATGAATATTTGTCCGAGAAAAGAACGTGGCAAAGCATGTGGGTTAATATTTATGAATTTTAGAAGTGGACTTTATATTACTGTGGCAATTTCTCTGCCACCAAGCGTTTTTCTAAGTATTTGGCATTTATTCAGTAAATATTATGCAGAACCAACAGTATATTTGGTTAAAAGAGAACGTATAAGATTGTCTTTATAACCAGAGAGCCCAGGAGTCTCCCCAAGGAGGCAAGATCTGAAGATAAAACAGTTAAATAAGACAGCAAGGGAGGGTGGTATTAAATCCCACAATAAAAGACCAATAATAGGTGCCAGATATAGCTGGTAAATTTTTATCTTTAAAGCATTACCTTTCTTTTAACAATGAAGAAAAAGAAAGAGACTTTCCTCACGTAGTAAGGGCTGCGACTGTTCCACACACTCTTGCAACTTTCTTCTGCCCCAATTTCCCTTTACCTCCTTCAGAAATATTTTATGCAAGACGCACTCTGATGATGGAACAATGAAGGACAAAATCTATCACTGTAGAAGTTGATGACAAAGATTGCTTTGAGCCTTTAGATTCCATTACCCACTTGGTCATCATTTATTCATAGAAGATTAGTTGCTATAGTGCTACGCAATCAATCTGGACAATGATTTGCTAGAATTAATCAATCAAATCTCTCAGATGTTTAGCAGAATTTGCCAAGAGTTACACAAAGACCTTCCATTTGATCCTACAATCCCATTACCAGGCATCTATCTACTCAAAAGAAAAAAAAAAAAGACATTTTACCATGAGGACATTTGCACTCCAATGTTTATAGCCACCCAATTCACAATTGCAAACAATGTGGAAACAACAAAAATGGCCTTCTAGACGTGAGTGGATTAATAAGCTGTGGTGTATATATACCACGGAATACTAGTCAGCCATAAAAGTTGGAGATTTTTCATCTTTTGTAACAATCTAGACAGATTTGGAGAACATTATCCTAAGGAAAGAGTCAAAGGAATGGAAAATAAGATGACATATGCTCAATTCTGAAAGCTGAAATTAGGAGAATTAGCAACTATGTGCTCACTTGAGAGAAAAAAATCAATTAAATTTAATAAGGGGGGAGCAGGCACGGGTTTCAGTTAGTTCCCACCCAAAGGGAATGACGCATGGATATATGGCATACATCCTGGGCGAAGGACACTCCTACGACTGGGGTGCCAACAGTGTCACCTAACAGTGTGCACCTCACATCCTGGGCGAAGGACACTCCTACAACTGGGGTGCAGAGTTATCTAACTGTGTGCACCTCACATCCTGGGCGAAGGACACTCCTACGACTGGGGTGCAGAGTTACCTAACAGTGTGCACCTCACATCCTGGGCGAAGGACACTCCTACAACTGGGGTGCAGAGTTACCTAACTGTGTGCACCTCACACCCCGGGTGAAGGACACTCCTACAACTGGGGTGCAGAGTCACCTAACAGTGTGCGCCTCACATCCTGGGTGAAGGACACTCCTACGACTGGGGTGCAGAGTTACCTAACTGTGTGCACCTCACACCCCGGGTGAAGGACACTCCTACAACTGGGGTGCCAACAGAGTCACCTAACAGTGTGCACCCTCGTATTTTCTAAAAAACTAAAGTTGATAAGCTCCAGGAATGGCACAGTGTACTGGCCCTATGCCCTACCAACCAAATCTCTGTACAAGAAAACACACCCCTATCTCTGTGAACATTAATGAAATCCTGATCTCTAAGCTTTTATGAAAATGTTAGCTAGCATTAAAAGCCCATGCATCATTTACAAATACCTTAAATTGCTAATGTAATTTTTTTCTTCAGACAGTGTCTCACTCTGTTGCCCAGACTACAGTGCCAATGGCCTCAGACTTCTGGGTTCACAGCAAGTCTCCTACCTCGGCCTTCTGAGTAGCTGGGCCTACAGATACCAATCATAATGCCTAGCTAGTTTTTCTATTTTTAGTAGAGATGGGGTTCCACTCTTGCTCAGGCTGGTCTTGAACTCCTGAGCTCAAATCATTCTCTTGCCTCCAACTCCCAGAGTACTAGGATTACAGACATGAGCCACCTCACTGAACCTGCTGATATAAATTTTAAGCAAAAAAAATTGAGACCACAATTTAAACACTAACCCTAAAATTTTAATTTATAAAAATATTTTCTACTATTAAAATTTAATATTCCCCAACAACATAAAAGTTAATATTTTGCAACAACACTCTCTTAACATGATCAGTTCACTTATCTTTCTTTTAAGACATAGATCATATCTACACGTGCTATATACATTAAAATTCTGGCTGTAAAGTAGACAGGGCTGTGATGTGTTCTTCTTGTCTTAACTTGACTTTGTATTTCTTAGGATCCACCAACAGAGGAGACAATCTAAAGAGTAACATAATTAAGCATAACAATTTATTTTTATGTATTACCCAAATAAAAGAACCACATTTTCTTAAGTAACATATTACTCAGATTTATAACTACATTTAATTCTTCCTAGCTTTTTTTTTCTTTGTTGTCTATATTTTAACATTTTTAAGGAGGAACTGTATGAAGTCAGCACAAAACTTAAGGAAGTAAAATCATACAGAGGCCCACACTTTATTTTCTGTGGCTCCAAGGCAAATGAGGCATGATGTCCTGCTACATTGGCAGTGCCGCCAGACAGTGACCTTGCCATAAAGAGTTTAGAATGCCGGGGGTGGGAGGTCAGAGCAAGATGGCTGACTGGAAGCAGCTTCCGAAAAAGGCTCCTGTCCAAAAGAGAAGATAATCTCCAGAAACTGCGCAATTAAACTGAATACTGGAAACCCAGCCGAGAGAGAGAAGTGATTTCTGCAGATAACCTCTGCTGAGACTGACTGTAACCCCAAGAAAGCAAGCTTCAGGTACAAAATTCATTTGAAAGGAAGAGTGCCCATCCCCTCCCCCAAGAAAGCTCTGAGTTTCTTGCTTTTCTGTTTCCTTTTTTTTTAATTCTCCTCTTTTGTTCTTACGAGTTTTCTACAGACAAGTGGTAAACTGTGGACCTCTTGTCTCACCCCACAGAAGAGTGCTGTGGGAAGTGAGGTGTGCTTCCCCTGAGCACCCCGGTGTGACTCTGAAAACTGGCTACAGACTCTGCCGGCAACTGACACACCTCCGCAGGTCTGCCCCTGGCCAGGAACTCCCCCAGTGATTGCATGGGCCTCTGCCTGGCCCCCACAGGGCCCCCGCAGGTATGCCCCTGGTCAGGGACAATACCAGTGAATGCACAGGCCTCCACCTGGCACCCACAGGGCCTCGGCCGGACAGTCTTCTGCCAGGGACTCCACTGGCAACTTCCAGGCCTCTTCAGGCATGCCCCTAGCCAGGAACTCACCCTGCAACCACCTGGCCCTGCATCCCATACTTGCAGGGCTTCTATAGGTCTGCTTTCTGCCAGGGACTCTGCCCGTAACCGCCAGGCCCCTGACCAGGGTCACTCCTGGCAACTGCACGGACCTCTGCCTGGCACCCACAGGGCTTCCATAGGCCAGCCTTCTTCCAGGGACCCCAGCGGCAACTGCCAGGCCTCTCTGCAGGCCAACCACTGGCCAAAAACTTCCCAGACAAAAGCACAACCCTAAGCCCACCACTTGAAGGGCCAGACACAACAGTGAAAAACAACCATGGGGTGGAATCAACAGAAAAACTCTGGCAATACGAATAATCAGAGTAGACCAACCCCTCCAAGGAATGACAAGGCAGACACAGCACAAGATCTCCTGCATAGGCAAATGGCTGAGATGTCTGAAATCGAATTCAGAATCTGGATTACAAACAAGATCAGTGGAATGGAGGAAAAGATGGAATTAGAATTTCAAGCAGTAATTCAGAAGATGACCCAAAAGATGTCTCAAGAATTCAGCGAATTCAAAGAAAAAATGACCAAAGACTTTGACACATTGAGACAAGAAGTTGCAGCCCTTAATGATTTGAGAAATTCAGTAGAATCCCTCAGTAACAGAATGGAGCAAGCAGAAGAAAGGATTTCTGACATGGAAGACAAAGCTTTCGAATGCTCTCAAACCTCCAAAGACCAAGAGAAATGGAAGACAAAAACAGATCATTCTCTCAGAGAGCTCTTGGATAACTCAAAGAAAACCAATATTCGCCTCATAGGGATCCCCAAAAGCAATGAAGCAGCCTCACATGACACAGAATCCCTTATTCATGAGATTATGAAAGAGAACTTTCCAGACATGTCAAGAGATTCTGAAATTCAGATAGCAGACAGTTTCAGAACCCCAGTACAACTCAACCCTAACAAGACATCTCCCAGGCACATCGTAATTAAGTTCACTGAAGTAAATATGAAGGAGAAAATCTTGACAGCAACAAAACTTTTAGAAGTGATCAGGGAATACAGCAACGTCTCAGGCTACAAAATCAACACCCATAAATGGGTAGCCTTTATATACACCAACAATAGCCAAGCTGAAAAAACAATCAAGAACTCTATTCCTTTCACAGTAGTGCCAAAGAAGATGAAATATTTGGGAGTTTACCTAACAAAGGATGTGAAAGATCTTTATAAAGAGAACTATGAAACTCTAAGAAAAGAAATAG
>CAUYON010211226.1:0-11864 GCA_963573935.1 Arctocebus calabarensis | reverse complement strand
ACTATAAATCTCCTATGTAATAGATTTTTAAAAATTAATTAAAAGAATTCTATCAAAATAGAACAAGACTGCATGCTGATTCATAATTGTCACTGAAACTTAGTTTGACCACAGTTACACTACTGTGTATTTTTTTTTTTTGTAGAGACAGAGTCTCTTTAAAATATGTATGTTATATTTCACAATTACACCTTCATGCTAAGATGCGTTTAACTGCTCCTATCTAACTTATCTTTTTTAACCTAGAAACCTTGTTTCAATTGATTACATTGCAAATGCTCTTACATTTTAAATAGAAGGCTTCCAATTTTAATATACTAACTACTCAGCTATATAAAACAACTTAAAAATCCATCTTGAGTCCAAGCTCAGCTATGACTTCTGCCTTCCATCCAACCTAACATGTACTCCAGATCCAACTTATCTGCTTTTTGGCAAAAATTTAGACACTTAGTGAGAAGTGAAAATATACTCCAGTTTCTAGGAAAATAGGAGTTACAAGAAAGTGGCAATGCAACCAGTCAATCTGAGAAAAACAAAATTGCTTTTTAAAGATGTTAATATTGGTTTCAAAAGGTGGTAGCAAGGGATAAAAGAATGGGGGAGAAAGCAAACCAAAATGATCACTGAAGACTGAAAAAAATGTTGCTATTTTTGTTTGCTTTGTTACCACTGTCTCAATGGTACTTCTAATTTTCAAACCTTGTTTTACATTATTAATTTTCTGTGTTTTTAGTTCAACAGTTTTTAGCTCAACAGCTCAACAGTTAGTGTGCTCCACCAACTTTCTTACAGCCATTTTAGTTTTTAAAATTACTTGTTTAGTGTATATTAAAAACATTTAATATTGTGAGATACTTTCCCGAGAAAAAGAATAATGGAGTCATTATTATTCTATCATCCAAAACTATACTTGTTTCCTTGGCTTTCATGAAAAACAATATCATAGTTCCTCTTGCATGTCTGTTAGAGACAAAATCACTTAAAGGCTCATATCTAACAAATATTCATGTACGTAATAAATTAATTAATAGAGAAGAAGTATCCAAAGCTAGTAAGACCACAGTCATATGTGTTAAATATGCCCGGATATGAGTCTTAAACCTTCACATTTTTAACTGTATGGCGTTGAGTGAATGATTTAACCCTTGGACACCTCAACTAACTTATTCAACATACTGAATCTGGTATTTGTCTCAATATATTATTTTTCATTTTGCGTTTTTAAAAAGATATGGGTCTTGCTATGTTATCCAGGCTAGGCTATAATGGCTATGCACAGACATACCCATAGTACACTACAGCCTCCAATTCCTGCGATCGAGAGATCCTCCTGCCTCAGCCTCCTGAGCATCTCATACCATAGGCATTTTGCTCCTGGTTTCAATGAATTGTTTTTAAGATTAAAAGAAACAGTGCTCAAGAGAAATACTAGAACATGCACATAATAAAACACTTACTTTAAGTATTAGTAATAGTTATAATTCATAAAAGTTATAATAATTCATATAATATATAATTACTTTATAGTACTTGAAACCCAAGTGTCTCATTCATCTCTCATAATATGCACTGAATAGTGAAATGCACAGTTGATTCTGTATCAGTAAGTTGCATCTCTTTATCCTGCTATAACTCTCCAAGTGATGCCAAGCAATTCCCTTAACTTCTGTAGGTTTATCTTAGTTTTCTCGCTTAGAAAATGATTAAGTTCTCACCTTGATCTAAAGGATTCAGCTAGCACTTGGGGGGAGAACTAGAGGATAAGGGACTAGAGGTTCCTAGGTTACAGAGCTATTTTTCTAGGTTCTCCTAACGTGCATCCTATTCATAGGAAATAACGCTGTTGGATTTAAGTGGTCCAAAATGGAGCCACATTAGTTTAATTTGATTTTTTAAAGTCTCATAATCTACCCAAATGTTCTATTTAGTAACTAGTATTTCCCTTTCCTCTTCCATACAAATCAGAGCAATAGTATATCAAGCTCACTTGGAATGTATGTCTATAATACTAGTTTTTCAATAATCTGGATGTAGTTTCCAAAAGGAGAAAATGTTCTCAGAAAGACAACAAAAAGCATCTCAAATATTTCAACACTATTCTGAACTTCTGTCAAATCATAGCAAACCAGGGATGTTTCATTTATCACGCAATAATTCAGTTTCTAAATACTTTCAATGAAATCTTCTATAGAGAAAATTCAGTAACAGCTCTTAATTGATTATACATCAAGAATCTTGACTTCTACATAGGGCCTACTTTTTTATTAGTTAACAATAAGCCAATTTTTAAAAATAGGTTACAAAAATAATAAGAGAAAAAAAGCACTATGTGAAGAATATTCAATTCATGGCCCAGTTTATTTAAAATAATGTTTCTATTTCACTTTATCAAACTTACACAGACTGAAGAACACACACTTCTTAATATTTTAAAATATTGATGGGCCATATAACATAGACACAGGTGTATAACATATACACAAGAAGTTAGTATCTTCTGCTTTAAGTAAGTAGAATTTCAAAGTTAAAATGATAATCCGCTCTAATGATTAAAACCAAAGTCCTTTTTCTTTCATCTCCAAATAATATTTCTCCCCAGAGATAGCATGTTATTCTACTCTACACAAAAACTAACCGGTGATGCCTGTGGCTCAAAGGAATAGGGCACCAGCCCCGTATACCAGAGGTGGTGGGTTCAAACCCGGTCCTGGCCAAGAAAGAACAAACAAAAAAAAGAAAGAAAGAAACTAACCAACATTTCACGTTTACCTTTCTGGACTGCTAATTTCATAAACAACAGGTATCATTTAACCTCAGAAAATAGTTCAAACTTCTTTTGTATTAAATCTCATTATAGGACACTTCACACAATTGCATATTTGACATCAAAAAAATAATTGAGATCCTATCTATATTGTTATAAATCTTCTTTCCTTAAGGCTGTGCCAATATAGTTCTCTAAGAGATACATGAGTAGTCAGAAGTATATCGAGTAGCATTAAACAGACTCCTGACTGTGTATCAAGACAAATTCTGTTAGAAATGATCACTCTGCTTTTACACGTTTCTACGGCAGTCACCCACAGCCTCAAGGGAGTTATCAGGTTCTAAGCACTGTCTCGCATGAAGACCAGCCTGAAGGCCGTGAAAATCATTGTATAGTCACTGGACAGTCTTCTTCATGAGATCAAAACCTTTTCATCATTTTATAATCCAGCCCTTAAACAGGGGTTACAATGGAAAGCAAAAGAGATCAGTATTCTTTCCAAAACTCAGTAAATAACTGGATGGTTCACATTTATAAAGGCAGCTATTTGTCTGACTCTATATTACATGGATTATCTCATTCCATCTTCCTCAAGACTCCCTGTGAGGCGAGGGCATGCAGTCCCTGGGTAACAAATGAAGTAAGTTCTGTTTGTCCTTAAGTTGAATTTGTATGTAAGTTGGGAAAAGCACATTTACCTATTACCTGTACCATTTGTAAGTGTGAATCGTATGTCAGTTGGATGTTTGTAACCAGGAACTTACTGTGATGGCCTCCATTCATAAGTGAGAGTTTTACATAAGTTGGATGTTTGTAACTCGGGGACTGCTTATCTCCTCATTTTAGAGATGAGGTAACTGAATCTGAGAGAGGGTAAGCAACCTACCCAAGGTTGATGGAACCTGGAAAATCACAGATGGGATTTGATCCCAGTAACTAGTGCCTGAATACTACCTGTAACTAAATGTCCCAAGAGGAAAGGAATCAGCACAGTCAGACACTGAAACCGCCCATCACTATACTTAGTTAAAGATTCACATCAAGCCAAATCCTGCTCTACAATGTTCTGGAGCCTTTAATATCTTAGAAAGAAATTTTGTAACTTCCTCATTCCCTTCAAAAAAAGAACAATGTAATTTTTGGAGAAAAATAAGTTGAATAGATAGGAAAAAATTTATACTTGTGTGAACCCAGAAAATTGAACAACATATGACATCAAATAATTATAGAAACTGTACCAGGACTCTCTCCTACCTCAGAAAAAGCCCAGTCATGCAGACTACTGCATTTTACTACCACCAAGCCTTACCTCCCTCTTACCCTTCAAGCCTCACTATAGTATATACATTATGGCAGAGATGATTATTTCCCAATAAAATGAGAACCCCTTAGAAATCCAAGTGTTATACCTGTAAGCCAGTGAGCCTCCCTTTTGGCATATAAAAGTTATCAATCGACTTCATGGTTTCAGAAGTAGGTCACTGCACTCATATAATTTTAAAAAGAGGAAAGGATCAATATTCTTTCAGTGACTTTGACTTTCTCCTGCACGTGAATTTTGCATGTATCATCCACTGAAGGGTCTTTTATTTTTCATGAGATCCTGCCTTTTGCAGGCACCACTCTCCTGGCCTAGGATAGCATCCTAATTCCCTATTGCTAAGAAAAGGAACTTTAGAACATTGGTTTGGAGCTCAACTTCAAAATGAGATCACAGCACTTGAAGAGCTCCTGATCCACGCGATATCTCAGTCAAAGTAAACTGCATCTTACCTTATTACCTTGCATACCAGGGGACCCCATTAATCCACAAAGGCCTGGCTCACCCTATGAACAAAACACAGAGGTTCAATGTCACGAAAGAGAATGGAAAATTAGATCTCCTTTCAAAATTACAGCTGCCTTTAATTTTAGATGCCAAGCTCTTACTACCTTCATTTCTGATCTCCACAATCTGGCTCAAGTTTCACCTATTTTCGAGCCCTTTGCCCCCTTCTCTGAGGCTCCCAGCCACTGTGTCTTCCCATGCTCACTGTTAGGACCCAGAACATGTTTTCCTGCCTCCATACACTTTCCCCCTTTTTCTCATATGTTCTTTTTTCTTTTCTCTAGTAATGATCTTACTCACATACTTCCTATCAGCTCAAGTTTAAAAAGTCGTGTTTACAAAAATACACAGTAATTTCCTTTTAAAATTCCACAGTGCTTTTGTGAGGCACCTGGGGAGGTGTCAGCCCTCCCCTGAGAGGACTCCTAGGCCCAATCTCCAGGCGTTGGGTTCAGGTGAGGACCAGAGCAGGGGCCCTTCCGTTTCCGGGGCTGAGCTGGTAACTTGTGCTTACCCACAGCACAGCACGTTACCCCAGGAAGTAACTAAAGTGGACATTTCCTGGGAAGTCCATGTGTTTAGCTTGGACAGACGGGACTTTACTGATGGTGACTGTCTTCGTCCTCCTTGATGAGTACCTGCAAGCCCATCTCAGGGAAGGAAGGAGAAAGTGGTGATGGGGAAGGACTGTCCGGGCGGTACAAGTGACAACTGGTGACAATGGAGGCTGTGTGAATTGGCAGAGGGGAAAAAAATGTCAAAAAGTGTTGGGGAGAAAGTAAACATGGGCGCATGGATCATTTTGAGCCAGTTTACTTAATAATCCTACAAAAGCTCCTCTGCGTGTTCTGTCTAGTTTTTAGTGTTTTTCATACTCTAATATGTCATCAAATTAAACAGTCAGAAAAGCATGTTTCTGATTATTAACAATGGAATGTTTTTCCATTTTTTCTAATATTAACTTTCATGCTTCTCAGAGTTTTATTAGAAGGGCTTCCATTTACAATGGGATGACCAGTTTATACAGGGTGTTAGTTTTTTAACATTTAATACTCTGATAAGAGGAAAAGAACACTGCACCAGGAAAAAGGAGACTGGAGGCTGGCGCCTCCCTGTAGCTCTAATCACGGATGAATCGTTTCATTTCTCTGCCCCCATCTGAAAAGTCAGGAGGAGGAGGGGGAGGATGATGATGATGATGATGATGTTCTCTTACTTTAAATTACACCATTTAAAAGCTATACAAGGCATGCCCTTGATGTCCCCACAGGAATGGAGTCTGTAGTTTGCATAGGGTCCATGATAGATATTACTTGGTGGATGTTACGTGGTGAAAGACCAGTCCCTGAATTTCTTTCATTGTTTGCTTACTGACCATGTATTTATAGGAAAGATGGCTAAAATTTCTTTCCAGCTCCCTTCTTCCCACCAATTTAATGTTTGCATTTATTTGTATTCAGATTTATGCGTATAACTATTCTCCTGTCTCCTCAGTATATTTGAACCCCATTTAATGTAAATATAATACAATTTCTAGATTGCATTTTAGAAATGCCATCTCTCAATTTTAAAAATTAGATTTCACTTAAAGTTCAGTGACAACATGCTATTCGATTTTATATCTTACTATTTCTCTTACATAGTATTGATTACAATTATTATATGAGGAACACAAAAGTAAAATTAAAAAAAGCTGACGTGATTCCAAGACTCCACTCCTATTCTAAACCACCCTATATTTTGTACAAAAAAGCCATAAGGAAAGACAAAACCAAGCATTTGATATAAATGTGAACGTTTAATCTGAGAGTTTTATTTAAAGCAGCCACCAAAACAGAGTGGACCTCTAATTTGTAAATTTTAGGTAAGAATTCAAATATGCTATATTTTCATATTTTAAAAGATGGCATTTATATTTCTCAGGTTGCAGATATTTTTTCTTACAATAATTAAAAGACTAATGAAAAATGGTGTTGCTAATAATAAATTTTCATTCTATTTCCAAGTAATTTAGGCTCAGTGAATTCAGTTCCATCACAGGAATACAATTCCCAAAATTCTACATTAAAAAATGAACATGCCTCCTCCAAATAGGTACAACTATCCCATGTCCATAAAAAAATGAAAAAATAAAACAAAACTTTTTTGATGATTATAGAGTTATTACATGATTTTTTTTATAGTTTATAAGAGTTTTTGGAAGGCAAAGAAAAGATCCTATTTCAACCTAGGAACCACCAAAGTTGTTCAGGGATTTTTAAAGTTTTTGAATGTATACCCCATAAACAAAAAGATCCTACAGTTATACCACATTTATAAATTGCTTGTCTAGACAAAGCTTCCCAGATGTCCTCTTAAAGACTCCTTTTGTATTTATCCTCAATGGAAAATAGCATCGTCCTCCCAATAAAGTTTTTTGCCATCTCTAGATTAAAACATCAGTTTTTATCTAAATGTTTGTATTGAGGTCATTAGTATAAAATGAAAAGCACACCGGACTAGAAGTCAGAAAATTTGAATACATCATTAACTCTGATAATTTCTATCTATGTAATAAGCCATTTAAAATCTATGAATTCTGTTTTGTCAACCAGAAAACAAAATAATGATGACTGTTTCTCTTACAGAGAGTTACTATGGTATTTAAAGAAGACAAAGTGTCTTAAAATGGAACTATTATAAAATGATGCAAAATGTCATTGGAACTTACAGACTATTGTGTGCGTGTATATCAACAGCAAAATCCTTGCAGTTAGGATTATAGCTTGCTCTAGCACAATGGCAGGCCATAGTAAATGCTAAATAAAATTAATGTCAAAGTTTAAATCAGTAAGTTAAAATGATACAGTGTACTTAATTCTTCAAATATTTCTTCCTTCATCAAAATCCAGTGGTTCTCTGATATCTTCTCTATCTGATACCATGAAAATATTTATTTCTTAAAAAGATAAAAATAATTTTAAAATGCTTGAAATATATTAGCATTATTTTATTTCATAGACATATAATTACCTTTTCTCCAGAAATAGCTTGACCTGGGGAAAATCCTGGATCTCCTTTGGGACCCTATACAAAATAGTTAAAAAATACACGGTGAAACATAACGTTACATATAATATATTATATATCTTCAGTAATGTATTATCAGAGGCTATACACAATATATAATATTAAATAAAATTATTTTTAATTGAGATAGTCAAGGGTAATTAACTTTTTAAATGTATCTTTCTTAGATTTATTTTTAAATGAGGTTTCAAAAAATTCTCTAGACATAACGTATTTTGTCACATATAATGAGACATGTGCCCAAATTTTTGCCCAAATTTTTTGAGAGAAAATAAGAAGGTACATTATACATGGGTAGTAGTAATTCTGTATCTATAAAAATGTTTTTAATTCTTTTATTTATACTTATGCATTAGAAGTGTAGCTCTAGAAAATAATAATGATATCCATATGTAAAATAATCCCTGGAATATGGTAATTGGTTTTATTGAACTTACAATGAACTTTCAAGGAAAGCATTTTTGGCCAACGAAGAATGATGCATTTCTCTTTGTAAGTTTCAGGCAGGAGCTGGCAATCTAGCTGATATTTTTACAAAAATTATTGGAAAATCTCTTAGAAGATGTCAAATGATTTTCACACGCCACAAGCTTCAAGCTAACAATAAGCACATATGCTAAAAAGCATGGCAACAGAGCTGCCCAGAGACACTTTGGACCTTCTCCCACAAACAGTGTCCTCTGTGGAGTCAACACAAAGAAAACCTTCTTCAGAGGCCAAGACAGAAGACAATGTGAGGGAAACCTGCAAAGTGGTTGGAGGTGAGGCAGGAGGTAAAGACCTAGATTCTGATGCTGGAGCAGCATCAAAATGGGATCTCTGTTTCAATGAGGATGATACAAGAAGAAGATAAAAGGATTGCCTAAGAAAAAAACATTGATGACTTTTCAGGGACACCTAAATGGTGCGTTAACTTTAAGAAGAGAGATTTGAGCATGAGGATCCAAACAAAACATACCCTAAACTTCCAGCAGCCTCTGAGAATCAAGTTTTGAAATTTTATTCTTATGTCATCAATCTTCAAAAGACACAACTTTGAGCTGTCCCACATCACCATTATGGATAAGATCCCACTCATACTGGATGTGTCAGAACAGAACTAGACATCAAAGGACCAAAACCATGGCTATCAAAATTGGTTGACAGGAAAAAACACATTCCACTGCTGTTCCAGCCTGTTGTCCAAATGGGACAAATTTACCACCTATCTTTAAAAGAAAAATGTTTCTAAAAGAAGATTCCTAGTGGAGTTATTGTCCATGTGCATGAAAAAGGATGGGCTAATGAAGGAGACATGAAAATCTGGTTTAACAAAGTCTGGTCACAAAGGCCTGGAAGATTACTTAGAAGAGCTTTGCTTACTCTTGATCACTTCAAAGCACATGTTGTCAAAGTGTAATAGCAATCCCTGCAGACTTGAGAACCCGGCTTGTTGTGATACCTGGTAGGCTACCCACTTGATGTGTCAATAAACAAGCCCATTAAGGCCTATTGAAGAAAGAGTGGACATCGTGGATGCAGCCAGCTGTTTCTGACTTAATACCTACATGCAGAATCAAGAATCCATCAAGCTGGATGTGATGGCTCACGCCTATAATCCTAAAACTCTCGGAAGCCAAGGTAGGTGGATTGCTTGAGCTCTGGAGTTCAAGACCAGCCTGAGCAAGAATGAGATCCCCTATCTCCACTAAAAATAGAAAAACTTGCTGGGCATGGTAGTGCACATCTTTAGTCCAACTATTTGGGAGATTAAGTCTAGAGGAACACTTGAGTCTTAGAGTTTGAGTTTGTTGTGACCATAGCACTCTCTCCAGGCCAACAGACAGGAAGGAAGAGGGAAGGAAGGAATGAGGGAAGAAGGGAGGAAAGCATCTATCACTGAGGTTTGTGATTGGATTCTAAGATTGTGGCATGGTGTCAAGAAGGAAGTGGTTGTGAAATCATTTAAAAAATTCAGCATCACAAAATGTGGAAACAATCTAAATGCCCACCACCCTAGGAATGGGTTAACAAGCTGTGGTATATGTATACCATGGAATACTATTTCAGCCATAAAAATAGATGGGGACTTTACACCTTTTGTATTTGGTGTAAATCCATTTCCTTGGATGGAAATGAAACACATTCTTCTTAGTAAAGTGTCACAAGAATGGAAGAGCAAGAATCCAATGTTCCCAGTACTAATATGAAGGCAGTATACCAGCTAATACATGCCCACATAAGAGGAAAAAATCAATTCAACATGAAGGGTGAGGGAATGAGGGCAGAGGGAGAGGGGAGGAAGGAAGAGGATGGGTGTGCTCCCACTTAATAGGCACGAAGTTTGCATATGACAGGGGTCCAAGTCAAATCTATCATGTGTAGAACATAGATGTTTTGGTACAATAATCAAGTAAAAGAGGTGAAAGCTATGTTGATTTGTTTGTTCTAACCAAGTTAGATTGTATTAAAAAAAATAGGCACAATGTACCTCACATATGC
Source organism: Arctocebus calabarensis (assembly GCA_963573935.1). Taxonomy (NCBI): domain Eukaryota; kingdom Metazoa; phylum Chordata; class Mammalia; order Primates; family Lorisidae; genus Arctocebus; species Arctocebus calabarensis. Next base: position 1,716 of record CAUYON010211226.1, on the reverse strand, counting down.
ATGAATGTATTCATGATCTATATGTATTTGACTTAACAAAATAAAAAGTAAACTAAAATAAAAAGATTTTCAAAAAAAACAGGCACAAAGTTAGGTTGTATGCACACCTCTTGGGGGCAGGACATAATTATAAGAGGGACTCTACCTAACAAATCCAAATATTATAACCTAATTCTTTGTACCCTCAAATTAACTTGAAACAATAAAAAAAAATGCAGCATCACCAATGCTATAGATCGAAGTGAGGATGATGAAATTTACCAGAATGAGGAAAGTGATGCCTTAGAAGACACTAGTAATGTAGAAATTGAAGAAGGTGATATTGCCGGTACTGACAGAGATGAATAGCTTTTGGCCTTCTATGATGCATAAATATCATAAGTTTGTTACTGGTACATAAAATTTTCTGCACTTTGTATCTGTTCTTGTGTTTTGTAATTATTTGTTACATAAAATTTCTTATACCATCATATATTAGAAAATAAATGGTAAACTACCTTTATAATACAGAAAACAACTACCTAGATATAAGCAAATACAATTTAGAATTTAAAAATTTAAATAAAAAGTCTTTTTTCCTAAAAGTTTGGACAAAAAACATGGGTGGACATCACACATGAGAGCACATTGTATGCAACAAAATATAGAGAGTTGATTCAGGTCATTGACTTTTTGAAACCTAATGAACATAAAAAATTATAGTGTTATTGAAACATTTTTCCTTGGAAGACCTGGTAAAGGCTTCATTGTCTCTTCCATTTTTGTAACATATTGCATTGTTATTCCCGGAAGACTAGTTACATTAGTAAAAGAAAACTGCTTACAATAATCCTTAAAATTCTAAGTTTAAATATTATCTAAAATTTCATAGTACACATGCATTATTCTTATAATAAAGAAATAATTTTAAAAGATACTTCTATTTTCTAAAATTCTTTTTATTCTGTTCTAAAAATAGATGCTTGTATAGTGTAAGAATGTTTATCTTTCACCTTTCATGAGGACTATGGCATTAGTGGACTATGCTAAAATTTTTTGGTACAATATTAAAATCATCTTTTTTATGATGCACAGTAGCAAAGTATCTCTTTTTCACACCTCATAAAATATAGGGACCAAGATGGAGATTCTATAAATGCAAATCGTGATTTCATTACCATTCTCAACTAAGACTAAATAATTCTCCTTTCCTACATATTGCTAAATACTATTTTTACCCTTTGGGAAATAGGGAAATAGATACATCTTCCTTCCCTTATTCAGGGATGATTTTAAACAGCATTCAAGTTGATTGATTAAAAAAAAAAAAGAAATACCAAGTGAAAAGGCATGCATGATCCTCAGTAAGCCTTTTCATTTATAAATTAGAAATGAGTGTTTATTGGCTCAGAGTCCTACACTCTGCAGTCAAAGAGTATTTTTTTAATAATTTTATTAAACAATAATTGTGTACATTGGTGGAATCATAGGGCAGAATGTGCTTCATATACAATCAGAAATATTTTCATCGTACTGTTAGAGATAACCTTCATACATCTTCCTCTTAAGCAGGCACTTCATTGCTGCTAGCACGATGTGAAAGTGATCTCTTCCACCTCCTAATATTTCTAACTTGTTTTCTATGTGCCTGCAAGGAATTATTGCTTTGTAGGAGGAAAAATCAGCTCTTGTGTAACCCATATCATTTTCTTTCAGATTTGTGGGTTCCTTTGGTCA